>JUFY01000593.1:22266-36729 GCA_001855655.1 Leptopilina clavipes
GGGGGGGCTTATAGCAAGAAAGGAAGGCTGAATTTAATAATGCAGAGAGTAAGGCTAGACATTTTGTACACAGTGAAATTGGTACATACTGCTTTTGGGCATCTTCAATATCCGAGCAGTTCAAGCAAACCCCGTGTATTGTCTAGGATTTTGGCTTCTGTTTATATAGAGAACTAAATCCTAAACTAGAATATTTCCAATTTTATTGAAAAATTCACGCAATTTTGAAACAGAAAAGAAAAAATTTTCTCAAAATTACTAAAGAAAAAAAAATTTTCTAATCACAAAATTACAGTAAGAAAAATATACTGAAATTGTATTTTTTTTCCAAGCAATCTAGATATAAAGTAATTGAAACGAAATGTATGTAAAATTAACTTGATTTTCGAAATTTACGATTATTACGTAGGAAAAATTCGTCAGACATAATTACCGGGAATAGAGAAACATTTTCCCATGACTGTAGTAGATTATGGCAATGGACCAAAAAAAAAAAAAAATTCGTTCTTGTCCCATAAACAATTTCATATGCAATTTCGAATGGAATTTCTTCCGGTTGACGATACACATTTGCATCGTAAAGTCAGACGAAACATGTTCCCCCCATGTTAAGGGGGGATAAGGGATAAGGGAAAAGGGTGAAAAAAAGAACACGAGTCATTCAATGAAATAGTACTGGTGGGTCCTAAAAGGTGGAATTGAAGAGCCACGAGAAGGAAGTGAATAAGGGTGTGTATATATATAAATTGAGAGAGAGAGAGAGAGAGGTTTTCAGACCCATCTCCTCTCATGGCCAAGTCTTCCATGGAAGGAGCGAATTGCGCTCTTGGCACTTGACTTTTAAACCCTGTAAGCGGATCACTCTACTACCTACTTCTAAATGTCTTCCTCGTCACGGTTGGCTCACTTGAGCGATTTTCCAGCAAATTCCTTCTTTATGGAAAACAAAATAATGCGTTGCCCCACTTCAGGGATTAAGTGTTATTTGTTTTCCGACGTCGTCGTCTTCTTCATTTTTTAAAAACTGTTTAAAAATTACCCTTTTACTTTGAGGGTCTTCTTGTCCTTATTATCAAGAAGAACTTTCACGACTTGTCGAGAATTCCCTCCACTTGGCGGTTTCACATTACCCCGAGAAATTGTCTTTTTAGTTATAATTTAAGGCGATTATTAGCCAACTATAACTGAACTGAAAATAAAACTGATCCAACTAGACTAAACCTAACTATTACTAACTGTAGCTGACTGTAACTAAAACTAACTATAGCTTACTATAATTGAAATTAACTATAGCTAACAATAAATATCACTATAACTAACTATGACTATAACTAATTACGACTGTAATTATTTCTAACAATAACTATTACTGTAACTAATTACGACTATAACTAACTATGACTATAACTAATTACGAATATAACTAACCATGACTATAACTATTAGTAAATATAACTATAACTACGATTATAACTAATTACTACTGTATTTATCTCTAACAATAACTATTACTATAACTAATTACGACTATAACTAACTATGACTATAATTAATTTCGAATATGACTGACTCTGACTATAACTAATTACAAATATAACTAACTATGACTATAACTAATTACGACTATAACTAACCATGACTACAACTATTAGTAAATATAACTATAACTACGACTATAACTAATTACGACTGTAATTATCTCTAACAATAACTATTACTATAACTAATTACGACTATAAATAACTATGACTATAACTAATTACGAATATGACTAACTATGACTATAACTAATTACAAATATAATTAGCCATGACTATAACTATTAGTAAATATAACTATAACTATAACTAATTACGACTGTAATTGTCTCTAAAAATAACTATTACTATAACTATTTACGACTATAGCTAACTATGACTATAACTAATTACGAATAACTATAACTATGACTATTACTAATTACTGTAACTAATTACTATGACTATAACTATGACTACAACTAACAATAACCATAACTAATTACAACTAGCTGTAACTGTAACTAAATATTACTATAAACAATATCTAACTAAAATTAACTGATTAAAAAATTTTTGTTAATTGAGTTACAACTTTCTTTGAAGGAAAAGGGAAAATATAACATTGTCAGACTATTATATTGAATGTCATGAGAGAAGTAATAATGTAAGGAAAGAAAAACGAGAAAAGAGAATAAGAAACACAAATTACGTCGTCTAATGGGTTCGTGCATATTTCATAAATACATGCAATAAGAAACGCGCATTAAATCAGTCTTTAAGTAGAAATCTTTTATGATATTTAGGAAAATCCGTTCTGCCCAATATATATACACAACAGTAGTAGGATAATGTATGGAAAGAACTATTGCGAACATTCATGCCTCGGTTCAAGGATTATATCTACGGCTCTTGAAGCTTTTCAAGCTTTTTGAGCTGCTCCTGCGAACAGTAGCAGTGGCAGTAGCAGTAGCAGTAGTATCCATACCGCTTTTGCATGAACGCACAGAAACGGGTCTGCATTATTGCGGCTTATCCGGTATTACGCTTGTGTGTCGCGCTGGGTAACATCAGTTACCTTGAGCGTCATGGCGCATCAAACATACACGTTTTCTTGTTTCTCTCTATTCTTGTCATATATATATGTATATTTTCTGTCTCTCTCTCTCTCTCTCTCTCTCTCTCTCTCTCTCGATTGCTCCTCATCTTTCACATTTTATTTACTTCTTAGCGTAATACTTTACATATTGCAAAGACTGGATTAAAGATATAAAGCTTGTATTTTGACCCAAACTCAAAAAAAAGAAGGAAAGAAAAAATAAACTCGTGTTTAGGTATTGAAAAATACTCTGTAAATAAAAACGAAAAAAAGGGGAAACTATCTTTTGCAATGGAAATTTTAATATATGAATAGAAATAGTTATTCCTTGAAAATAATTTTTGAGTTAATCTGCAAAAAAGAAGAGATTTTTTGGAATTAGTGTATTTTTTACTAGAAAAATATTATTTGATAAAAATTTGATAATTTTATGGCTAAAGTTAATAATAAAGCCAAAGTTGAAGTTTAGTATAAGGTTGAGCTTAAAGTTAAAATTGAAGTTCTTCAAAAAGTTGAACTTTAAATTAATAATAAAGTTAATGTCGAGGTTAAAGTTAAAGTTTTGCTTTAACTTGAGCTGAAGGTTAAAGTTAAAGTTAAAATTAATATTGAATGACTAAATTTGACATTCAAGTCCAAAGTTCACGAAACAATTTTTTTTAATTGCCTAAATTCAAAACTAAATAACCTTCCCTTAAAGTTAATGAATCCCCCCCTTCCCAAAAGAAAAATTTACATTTCGTTAATAATCTGCAATTGCGCCTCAATTATAAACAAGTGGATCGTTAAATCCTCTTTTTCTTTTGTCGGTGAAAATAATCCTTTTATTAAAAATATTCTCTCGTGAGGATTTTATGAAATGAGTTTCATTAGCCTAAAAAGTAAAAAATGAGGCAAAAAAGAATGTTTGATGCGGAAAGAGAAGAGAGAAAGAAATTGGTTTTTCTTTTCTTTTTCTTTTTTGCCTTTGGTCTCGATCGGAATCATAAGACATCATATAGGGGCATCATCATCAATGTGAAGTGAGCGTCGGTCAGAGGAGACGAGTCCTATTTCAATTCCAGCGAGTTAATTGGAATTGTTTGCCGTAGACACCACCAGCAAAGCAACCAACCCGGCTTGGCCTCCAGTCTGGCACCCTCTTACTTTCGTCGCCATGTACCCTTATCGTTCTCCACTGTGACTTCAAGCCTACGAGAATCTCACACGTACAGGTTCTCTGAAGACCTTCTTGAGCGGAATTAATTCAACATACAAATGCTTCGAGTAGTTTTCGCAGTCCTCGACAGCATTGCTTATTATTTGTCCGGAATAATAAATTGCTCTTGTAATGAAGAAGAAAGAAGAAGTTTCCAATCAAATTTTCCATCATTTTTTTGCACGTAATTTTTTTCTATTCGACATTATTTACTTTGTAATAATTGAAGAAGACAAAATTATAATAAAAATTATTTTATAATTTCCAGGTATTGAAGATGTTGTCTGACTAAAATGTACTTTTACTACTTATGGTGTATAATTATAAAAATGATAGATTTGGCTGACTTAAAATTGATTTAACTACTTAAAATAAAAATAAAAGAATTAAAATACCTCGTCTGACTTAAACTGACTTTTACTACTGGTGTGTGAAAATTAAAGAAATTAAAACTGTTCTGTCTGACTAAAATTTACTTATACTACTTCAAATAAAAATACAAGAATCGATACCGCTTTGTCTCCCTAAGGCTTTCTTATACTACTTAAACTAATAAAAAAAGAATTGAGACCTTTGTCTGACTAAAAAATTAAAAACCGTTTTGCCGGACTAAAGTTGACTTATACTACTGAAACTAAAAATACAAGAATTGAAACCGAATTAAAACCTCTGTCTGACTAAAATTTACTTATACTACTGAAACTAAAAATAGAAGAATTGAAACCGAATTGAAACCTCTGTCCGACTAAAATTTACTTTTACTTCTGGTATTAGAATTTTCAATTTTTTGTCTGACAAAAATGGTCTTTTTCCTCCAACGCAACAATGACAAAAATTTTGAATCTTTATTCCGTCTAAAAATGTCTATAAACTGAAAAAAATACCTACTGTTTAAAATTAACCTTCATTGCAAAACTATATTTTTTTAAAACTGTAATTAGCAATTATAGGGGGGGGGACATAACACAGACAATCAAGTTTCTATATAAGCGACCCTCTATATATTCAACTTTTCAAACAGAAATTCTTTTTCTATTGCCAATGAAGCTGAAAGTGACGAGTTTATGTTTTTATTTCTCTCAAGGGATTTTTCTCGAGAGAAAACTATCTTGCTCGTCGTAAGCGCACTTCCAGCGAATGACGAGGACAATGAAAGGGTGAGAGATCCCCAAGGGTAATTAGCGTGAGAAGCATTAAGAATACAAGAGGCAATTTTACCCAGCAATTTTTCTCAGTAATCTGAGGCATTTCACCAAGGCTAGCCAGTACCGATGACTATCTCCATTTCATTCGGTCACTCTATAACCCGCAATATAGAAGCTACAGATCCCAGTAGTAATGTAAAGAGTTATCAGAGAGAGAGTGAGGGAGAGGGAGGAAAAAAATTACTTCTCAAGGCGCATTAATATTCTCCCATTCTTCCGGCTTTTATAATATAAATATTCCACCGTTCATTTACAAGAATAATAGCAATTTTTTTCTATTATAAAAAATCCATTTTTAGAAAATAATCAATTTTAGAGAGATAATTTTTCTCTTTAAAGAGAAAGAGAGAAATCTAAATCACAGAAAATTCATTTCTCGCATAAAGGACAAGAAAAAAAAAATTGAAATGACAATTTTTGTCCCCTTTTTTCTAATTAAGTTTTATCTTGAGGAAACTTTGAAGCAAAACACAATTTTCAAGTACAAGGTAGAAATTGAGATAAGAGTCTTGTGACAACTTACCTCCCAGCAGTAGCGACAACTTTGGCCTGTCTCTCGGCCCCTTCAAGAAAATTGTGTTTTAGCAACTAAATGAGAAAATGTACGCTAGAATTGTATGTGATGTGAGGAGCCCATTAAGCTTGCAGACATGGGCATATGTTTGAAGCACCCTCTCTCACTAGACACGAGTTCCTTTTCCCAAAAACCGCCTCAATTTATCTTCACAAGCTAACGTTGCAGTATAGTGGTGACTTATTTTCTCGGTGAAATCGTCAGGTGTCCCGTTTCGTCGAAACTTTCAAACATCCTACTCAAATGTAAAGGATGAACGTTGGAAAGAAGCGAGAGGTCCTGGATAGTCGCACATACGTCGTCAGTGTACACCTATATATATATATATATACCTAGCATATATATATATATATACCATACAAGGACGGAAAAGGAAGTTTGCATAAAGGAAGTGCCTCTTGAATCGATCCATCGAAAACATCCAACTCCCTCGGAAACCTCTTTTCCACTCCCACGGGAGGACTTTCGAACCCAAGGAGCAAGCCCAAACGTTTGCTTCGAGATCTAAGACGAATTGCAAATAAGCGCGACCGTCTTTTTACTACCGGTATATACACAGTCAATACCGTCAGGTAAATAAGCAAACTAACTTCATAGTTTACTGTTTAAAAAAGCGGAATTTAAATTAATCTCTTTATAAACCTTCAACTTGAATTGAGATCATGCCACTTGGAATTCTAATGTGAAATTTAAAAACAAAAAATAACTGCGATGTCAATGAGAAGGATAATTCTTATTTACAGAAAATTCTCTTAATTAAAGAGGAATCATTTTCAATTTTGATCGGACAGAAAGTATTTTAATCTTATAATTTTTAACATGGCAGTAGTATAACTAAATTTTTCTCAGACAGAAAGTATTTTATTTTTAAAATTTTTATTGTTAGTAGTATAAATAAACTTTGGTCAGACAGAAAGTTTATAAGCTTAATCATTTTTATCCTCAGTAGTATAGGTAAATTTTGGTCAGACAAAAAAAATTTTTGACTCTTATAATTTGTATTATCAGTAGTATAAGTAAAATTCAGTCAGGCAGAAACCATTTTTTATTCCTAGTAGTAAAAGTAAATTTTAGTCAGACAAAGTATTTGATATCTTTAATTATCGTTTTTGTTATACTACTGTATAACTAAATTTTAGTCAGCCAAAGCCATTGACTCTTGTAATTTTTAATATGACAGTAGTATAACTAAATGTTTGTCAGACAAAATATTTAAATTCTTTAATTATCTTTGTTGTCAGTAGTATAAGTAAATTTTGGTTAGACAAAGTATATAATTTCTTTAGTTATCTTTGTTGTCAGTAGTATGAGTAAATTTTAGTCAGCCAAAGCCTTTGACTCTTATAATTTTTAATGGCAGTAGTATAACTAAATTTTTGCTAGTCAGAAAGTATTTTATTTTTGTAATTTTTATTGTCAGTAGTATAAGTAAATTTTAGTCAGACATAAAGTTCAAAAGTTTAATCATTTTTATCGTCAGTAGTATAGGTAAAATTTTGGTCAGAAAAAAAAATTTTTCTACTTTTACAATTTGTATTTTCAGTAGTATAAAGTAAATTTTGGTCAGACCTTTAGAAAATTACATTATTTCATTAAAAAAATAATAAAACAAAATATTAGAATTTTACTGTAAAATTATTATTTATATTTGAAAATAATTTCTGACGAAAACAAATAAAATAAAGATATTATTTTTTTGAGTGTTGATTCTTTTTCACACTTAATTGAATTCTATGGGCGAATGAAGATTGTTCTTGCGATGACAATTCGACCTGTCAAAGGGAGAAGTGTCAGAAAATGACTGGAACTAATCTTGGGAGGGTGAAAGGGTTTTTTTATCGCCTTTCTTTCTCCTTTAGTTTTTTTCATCCTTTTTTTTAGAGGACTGCTGTAACAACGAGTCAGTTGACGAAGCAAAACCTAGCCAAGTGTCGAGACCATTAAAATTCGTGCTCCGAGGGCTTGCACTCTCATCAAGATTCTTCGTGGCCAGTTACATCGTGCCTGGGAAACCCCTCTCACACTACTTTTCATCAGAAAAAGATCGAAAAATTCTTCCTTCTTGAGGGATATTTTCAAATTTATCGCCAAGTCAAGTGAACACGTAAACCTTCTTTTTCCAGGAAGAGAAAGAGAGAGAGAAAGAAAGAAAGAAAGAAAAAAAGAAAGGGGGATATTCTCATTGGAAATTCCTTTCCAAACTCGCGCCCTTGTCACATATTAAACTCAATTAACGTAAATACTAATATTCTAATGAATGTAATAATTAATACCACAGAGAAATTTTTATAGTTCTGTCTGACTTGAACGTACTTTTACTACTGTTACCAGAAATAGAAAATTTTTTGTCTGTTTAAAATTAACTTTTACTACTGATAATAAAATTGCAAAAATAAAAACCGTTCTGTCTGACTAAAAAATACTTGAACTACCAATAATAAATTTACAAAAAATGAAGAAAGTCTGACTATAACGCATCTTTACTACTAATACTAAAATTATCAGAATTAGGAAAGTCTGACTAAAACTTACTTTAACTACTGATACCAAACATGATATGAATTAAAAAAATCCCGTCCGACTGGAATTTTCTTTCACCACTGATGAAAATGAATTAAATTCAAAAAATAAGGCAAAAGCAGAGAAAGAGAGATGAAAAAAAATTACCAAGACATGTGAATTAAAAAACTGCTTTTCAAAAAATTACAAACAAAAATAAAAATTGTAATAAAAAAAGATTTTTAACAGTAAACATAAAATATATAAAAATAAAAATAAGTCATTCAAAGAATTACAAAATGTATGCATTTATTCGATCAACATAGACATGTAGACAGTTGCCTGATTTCTTAAATCTATTCAACTCGCAAACTTTAGACGCGCAAAAAAGAAACAAAATAAAGTATACGAAGAGAGTTTACGGCTGATTTACGTAAATACGACGGTCGATGTATAAACGAGAGTTGGAATGGGGAAAGGTGTTGGCGTGCAGCAAATCTTGGGATATTGAGGAAGCAGGTTGGAAAAAAGACTTACACGTACGTCTTCCTCCTTCAATCCCTCCCCTCCCCTCACCCTTTAGCCCCCCCAAAGATGTAAATATTTTTCGACTCTGACGACGTGCCAAAGAACTTTGTCGAGTTTGTCGTATTTTTCGCTCAGCTGACGCGAAATTCAATGAAAATTCAAAAGAAGCCAACTAATAACACGAACAAACTGAATATTATATATCTAAATAACACATTTTTTCAAAAAAATTTCTTTAATGTGAAAAAAAATTATTCATCAACAAATCATGTTATAATTTGAATCAATTATTTTAACCTCTTATTTTTCCCATCAATATACAAATAAAGAAACTGTTTGAAATTGCAAAATGTATTTATTATTAAATAATTAATTAATTTCAAAATATTAAAAATTAAACTTTAATTTTGCATATATTAAGAATGTTAGTATTCTAAAATAATAATTATAATAATGTAGAAGATAATTACATTAGAAAATACATGTTAATAAATTAACATTTAATGAATGATATCAAAAAATGATTAATATCCAAGCATTCCTATCTTACATTCTTTTGTAAACATTTTCCAAGAAAATAAATTAAACAAGGAAATAATTCACGAATTGTGTAATTCAGGAATAAATATTTTTTTTCCCCAACGGAATCAATTCAAAATTTAACGATTCGTTTTGATAGCTTTTTCGCGAATATTCTTCTACAATAAAACGAGACGGAAATTTTTATTTAAAAAAAAAAAAACCTGTTGATTGACACAATTTTGAAATAAACATTCAGTATTTGAAATTTAGATTTGTTAGTAACATTCCAACTGACGTGTTGACAGTAAAAACTTATTGCTATGTTTCATATCTGTGAATAATTACATAGTTAATGAAAATATAAATTTTTTCTAGAGACGCGTATATTTCTATTTCAATAAATCTTTTCTTAAATGACTAACATCATATCTCGGAATCAAATATAAGTAAAAAGAAATAAAAATAATTTTCGAGGTTATCTTTTCTACTTAGGTCAAAACGAACTACTTTTTCTACTTCAGTCTGACTACAGAAACTTTTTCTCTGGAAAACGAAAATTTTTTTAATCTGGTTAAAGTAAACTGCCTTTCCTACTGAACTTCCTATTCCATTAAGGTTTAATTGACCTACGTTTTTTGACTTAGGTCAAACTGAACTACCTTTTCTACTAAGGTCTGGGTAAAGTATATTTCTATTTATAAGGGAACTACAATTTTTTTTAGGTCTGAAGTACCTTTTCCACTTGAATTTAGTTCACATATCTTTTTCTACTTAGGTCAAACAAACTACCTTTCCTAATTTAATATGTATGAAATAATATTTCCATTTAAAAGAAGATTATCATTTTCAGGTCGAAAGGATATTTTCTACTTAGGTTCAATTGACCTACGTTTTTTTAACTTAGGTCAAACTGAACTAACTTCTCTATACTAGGGTCTATACTACGATTTTTTACTTAGGTCTGAAGTATCTTTATTATTTGGATTTAATTGACATATCTTTATCTACTTAGGTCAAACTAAAATATCTTTTCTACTTTGATCTGGCTAAAATAAATTTTCTACTTAGATGGAAACTTAAGATGGAAACATTATTACTTTGGTCTGAAATATCTTTTCTACTTGGATTTAATTGAAATACATTTTTCTACTTAGGTCAACTTAATTAGCTTTTCTACTCAGGTCTGGTTAAAATAAATTTTCCACTTGGAAACTACTATTTTTACTTAGGTCTAAACTATTTCTTTTATTTGGATCTAGTTAAACTATCTTCTTCTACTTAGGTCAAACAAAAATACGTCTTCTACTTAGGTCTGCCTATAATATCTTTTCCACTTAGAAGGGAACTATCATTTTTTTTACTTCTGTCTAAAGTATCTTTTCTACTTCGATTTAGTTGAACTACCATTTTCTACTTAGGTCAAACTAAACTACATTTTCTACTAAGGTCTAGTTAAAATAGTTTTTCCACTTAGAATAGAACTACAATTTTCTACTTAGGTCTAAAGTATCTTTTCCACTTGGATCTGGTTGAACTACCCTTTTCTACTTCGGTCAAACTGAACTACCCTTTCAAAATAGGTTTTCCTAAACTGTCTTTTTAACTCAAATCTTATTAAACTAACTTCTTTACTTAAAATGATTTTGTCAGACAAAAACTACTACTCAAAAAGTAGATCTTTTTTACGAAACTACCTTTTCTACACAGAAAAACCTTATCCGACCAATAGATACTTTTACTCCATTTTTTCCCTCAGAAAAAAGTACTTTTGTCATAACAATATTTTTGTTTCCATTTATCTCAAAAATGGGACACCAACTATTAAAGTGGAAAACTGCGACTATTTGGAAGTTTTTAATCACCAAGTTAAATAATTCACTTGAAGAAAAATATTTAGTTTAATAACTCGACAAAGGGAGGTTGTAGTTGAGAATTTCTTGAGTAATTATTCAGAGTGGTCAACCCATGGTATATACGTATAGTCGCGTTTCCGACGTTATCCGGAAACAAATGGACTTTTAAATTGCTCTGGTTGGAAGCCTCGCTACCACCTGTAGTCAGCATGTAGTAATGGTTGCCGATAACGGAGGCCTGTACAAGAATGGGCGCAACGACAAATTCGTATTTCCGTATTTACTTCGTCGTTCGCGAACCTCCCAACGTTTCGTCGACCAGGAAAATGGTATGGGAGGAAAGGAGCATGGGACGGGGGGGGGGCACAAGCAGAAAGAGAGGGTTCGGTAGGAGAGACTCTTTGTCCGGCGTAATTACGTTCTGTGAGCTTTAATGCCCGACAATTACTCGGCGGTTGCCGTTAATTTCTATGAAATAAAAGGGAGCCCAGGTCGAACCAGAAAGCTACCAACAGAAGATACGATCTTGCGGTTTCCGGGATGTGACGAAGGCTCTCCTTCTCTCTCCCTCTCTCTCTCTCTCTCTCTCTCTCAACTAATGTAAGCGAGGAAAATTTCCTTATAGTTATTCCCTGTACATTTGTCGAAATTATTGTGAAACTGATTTAACTCTCCCCCCCAGCAAATGCAAACATTAATGAATAGAAACGACAAGTTTTAGCAAATAGAAATTTCCGACGTTAATGTTTCAAAATCTAAAACCACGCGAAATGATATGCATTCAGAAATTCCAGTGATATAAATAGATAACGAGGATGAAAATTATAATAAATTGCTTATTTATGTGAAGGGAAAATTTTCAGTGCCATTTAAACGTTTCTCTCTTGAATATATAACTGTAAATTAGTCAAAAAGGTGCTTACTTCTCGTTTGCTTATTTAGGAAGCTTTAAAGCGCAACATGCACATAAATTGTTTACAGAAACATTTCTTCTGTAACTGTAAAGCAGTGATAATTTCATAACAAAACAATTAGCTTATTAAAAACGAGTTTCATGATTAAATATGATCAAAATTGAATATCGGAAGAACAATTTATTTTTAGTAGGTCCGACAAAAGTATCTGTTCTATTTAGGTCAACTTTATCTACATTTTCTATTTAGGTCTACTTGACCTAGGATTTTCACTTAGATTTACTTGACCTGCCTTCTCTACATAGAATACTTCTTAGTTTACCTATATTTCCTACGTAGGTCCACTTGACTAGCCTTTTTTATTTAAATCAACTTGACCTACGTTTTCTACTTAGGTCTGCTTGATCAACTATTTCTGTTAAGGTTACATAATCTGTCTTTTCTACTTGGTTCCACTTGATTTACAATTTCTATTTAGGATTACTTGACCTACATTTTCTATTTAGGTTACTTTACCTACATTTTCTACGTATGCCTATTTGACCTGCGTTTTCTACTTACGTCTACTTAGGTTACCATTTCTACGCAGGCCTAACTCCACTGCATTTTCTACTTAGGTCTGGTTGACCTACTATTTTTATTTAGGTTACATTACCTATCTTCTCTACTAAGTCCACTTGACCTACTATTTCTACTTGGGTTACGTTATCTATCTTTTCTACTTAGGTCCACTTGATCTACATTTTCTATTTAAGTCTATTTGACCTACCTTTTCTACATTAGTGACTTGACCTGCCTCTTCTACTTAAGTCTAATTGACCTACCATTTCTACCTAGGTCTAACTCAACTGCATTTTCTACTTCGGTTTTTTTCAACTTGCTTTTCTACTTAGATTCAACTGATGTATCTTTTTCTACCTAAAACTAATTTTGCTCAACTAAACTACATTTTAGGTCTAATCTACATTTCCTACTTAAAAATGCATAGGTCCAAAAATTATATATTGCAAATAATTACTAAAAAGGATTGTAAATGAAAAATAGAAAAAATAGAATAAATTTAAAAAAAACTACAAACAAGGAATTAGTTATAAACCTAACAATTTTCATTATACATTGACAATTCTACGAAAGAAAAATCGGAAAAAATAGCCAGTGGAAATAGACACACGTTGGAATAGTTTGCGACTTTGGTGAAAGTCATGCGTGTTGTTTGCGTCCCCTTGTGTGCTGGTGTAATTTACGACTACATTCCTAAGATCAAAGCATTGCGCCGACTCGATGTTGTATTATGTTAACACACTCACTACCGGTTTCGTCTACATTTCTCTAAGCTCTAGCCCCGGGTCTATAACTGTGTAATTACCCTACGCCAAGCTTACACGAATTTTCCTCTAAATCCAACATCAGCTTGTTACAATTTGCAGTTGCGTATACCTGACATCAACCAATTCCCCATTAGAATTTCCTTTATGGCCACCTAACCATTTAAATCTACTATGTATTGAAATATACAAACCAATTTGGAAAAGTCATTACACGTCAAAGGAATAAATTATTGTTTGTAAATAACACACACACACACAAGCACATAAATGATTTCCAATTGTTGTGAAATATTAATTAACTCGCTTGCAAAATTAGAAATCATTAGGTATACATGAAAAAAAAAATTCTACTTTCAATATGAATTAATTTCGAAAGTGAAAATAATTGTTCTTTCGAAAATTAGCGTTAGTTAGTGTGTTAGTTGTATATAAGGAATTCTTTCACGATGAAGGTTTCCCGTGTGTCTGGCTATCTCGATTCATGAAACGAATCTCGGAGGAAACCAACTGCAAGAAGCTTGCCTTTTCAAACCCAGACAAGATACGAAAGTTTCTTCCACGAGGAAAGCTTTGAATATTCAATAACCAACGAATTGAGGGAATGAGAGGGCTAAAGAGGAGGAAAACAGAAAGGAAGAAAGAGATACCAAATGTTTCATTCTGTTTCAATTTCGCAAAAATTACAATTCAGTAACTGTCGAACAGACGGCAAGAATGTTGAGTAAATATTAATCCATTATTTAAATTCAAGGTTGGTTTTTATACTCGCAACCTTGGGCCAATGTTGGCAACAATGCTTCCCTTCTCACTTTTTTCCCCAAAAATCTACAAAGATTCCAGGTGGAAAATCACAAGGGTGGCTAAATATTGGACGAACTAAATATTGGCTAAATATCGCCAATATTGGCCCAAGGTTGCAAATGTAAAAACAAACCTCGCGAATTTAAATATTGAACCAATATTGGCCCATGAATTGGATAAAAATTGGACCAAATCATACCATTAATACTGCCAATATTGAACCAATATTAATATTAATCCAAGAATAGGTTACATTTTGGACAAACTTTGCCAATATTGACCCAAGGCTATGAATGCAGAAACCGATGGAAAGCCTCAATTGGATACATCTTGGTCCAAGATTTCCAAAAGATTAAAATATAATTGCCAACACTGGTGACTGATGGGTAAATATTGGACTAAACCTGATCGCCAGTATTGACCCA
>JUFY01000593.1:42100-55005 GCA_001855655.1 Leptopilina clavipes
CGATTTTTTTTTATGCAATATATGTAACACAAGAGGGGAAAATTGTAAATTTTTAAATTAACATTAATTATATAGGGATAATTTGATTCCTGACATAATGGCATTATCTCAACCCTTTCAAGACGAGATGGAAAATTAAACTCGTTATCGATGCCTAGATATTCCTTCGTTCACAACACGTCTACGACGTTGCCAAGTTTTTACAATTTATAAATTCTCCTTTTTTTCTAACATCATTGACATTTTAATCTAGAATTGCGAACTGATTAATGAGATTCTAAAACTTATTTGAAATTAAAAATACGTTTTTCTACACAAATTCATAATATTAAAAAAAAAAAAAAACGTCAAACGGACTTTGTATGATAATGAACAATTTTTTTTTCATTTTGAATCATAAAGTAATTTTAACGGGCAATTTGACGATTATGACATTTTAACAATCGATTATAATACTTCCAATTTAAAGAAATAATATAATTAAGAGTTTTTTCGAATTTTTTTTGTTTCGTTTCGAGAAAAATCTTTATTAAGATTGATAAACTTCTATTCGCAGCGAAAAATAATTATTTCAGTAAGAATAAAATTAAAATGAAACTAAATAACGGAGATTTAATCGAAAGAAAACTATTTGTTTAAAGTGCAAAAAAGTGTATAAATCAAGCAAAACAAAACTTGTTTCAATCGATAGAAACTTGTTCAAATTAGGCAAAATTTGGTTCGAGTATAAAAAAACTGTTCAAAAGAAAACAAAAATTTTAAATTATGAAAAAATTATACGCAGCAGAGGAAACTAGTTGGGATTAAACAAAACTAGTTTGGATCAAATAAAACCTGTTTAAATCAAATTAAACCAGTTCGAATCAAGCCAAACTTGTTCAAACGAAACAAAAAGTTGTTTAATTGGAAAAAATTTGTTTCTATCAATTAAAATATTGTCTTAATCGCACAAAAGAGGAAACTGAAACTTGTTCGAATCAGAAAAAACTGGTTTGGATTTAACAAAACTAGTTTCGATGAAAGAAAACATGTTTAGATCAAACAAAACTTGTTCGAATGAACCAAACTATTGTTTACATAGAACAGAAAACCAAAGAAAACTTGTTTTAATCAGAAAAAACTGGTTTGGATTTAACAAAACTAGTTTGGATGAGAGAAAACATGTTCAAATCAAACAAAACTTGTTCAAATCAACCAAAATATTGTCCAAATAGAACAGAAAATCAGAATAAACTTGTTTGAATCAAAAAAAACTAGTTTGGATTAAAATAAACCTGTTTAAATCAATCAAAGCTTGTTCGAATCGACCAAAATATTCTCCAAATCAAACAGAAAATCAAAAGAAACTTATTTGAATCAGAAAAAACTAGTTTGGATGAAAATAAACCTGTTCAAATCAATCAAAACTTGTTCGAATCGACCAAAATATTCTCCAAATCGAACAGAAAATCAAACGAAACTTGTTTGAATCAGAAAAAACTAGTTTGGATTTAACAAAACTTGTTCGAATCAAACAAAACTTGTCCAAATCAATCAAAATATTGTTCAAAGCCAACAAAAGTGCAAAATGAAACTCAGAAAAAACTCATTCAATTCGATCAATATTTGTTCAAATCAAACAAAACTAGTTCGAATCAAACAGAACAGGCTCAAGTCAGAAATAAACAATTTCAAATCAGATAAAACTTTCTCCCAATCAATAATGCTTTAAAAAATATTATAAATGTTATTAATTATTTTCCAACAAAGAAATTTAATACATTTAATACTCTTGTATCAAGGATAATCTTCTGTTTAAGAATCAACCAAATCTAAATGAGAGACAAAGAAAATATTTTAACGAAGTGTATTAAAAACAAACAAACTAAAATAGCCAATAAATAATTATTATTCGAAGCATATAAAATAAAAAGTCCTTGATGAGAATTCACTTCCTCGAACCTTCACAATTTTCGGTAATTCTGAAGACAAATCCGCTTCTATGTTTTTTTTCTTTTCAAGAAATCGTCCTTGCCGAAAAAGAAAAATGCAAAACCTTGGCCTTCACGACATTGCCGGGGCTATATTTGTGGCATTTCAAGTAATACATTCCAAACTTGTCAGAATATTAAACGCACACACATAAAGACACACACACACCATTAAAAAATATATATTTATATTTAATTTTACATATATATTTTTTTCTGGTACGTCACGTGATACGTATTTCAAGATCGCCGATTGGTGATCATTATTAACTCGCATTTTTTTCCCCATTCAAGTTGGCGCGATCTTTCTTCAACGAGAAGAAGATATTTACTTTTCTGTCGAATCACAACTGCGCATCTTATCATTAGTTCTTGGACGTCCTCGGTGTTTATAGAGGCGAGAGTTAACCGGTCGCTATAGTCAGGTCACGAACAAGACGCATAATTCGCGACAGTTTGCCGTCATCTGCCGTACATACGCATGGGAACATGTCAAACAATCAAACAGAAACAGGTATATTAACCATCAACAAGGATTATCAAGTTTTGACAACATTTTTAAATTAGTAAACAATTTCTTTTTTTTTTGAAAGCAGAAACATTTTACGGCTAATTATGTGAATTTTTTTCCCCCGATTTCCCTTTTTGAAAAAAAAAAATAAGAAAAATTAAAGGAATGTAAAATAGTGCACGAAAATTTAACCTTGATACGCGCCATTGACCTTCGTGTGCGCGGGAGTGATTGAACCTCGTCTCCGAAGCTCCGATATAATTGTGCAAATAACTATGTTTAATCAGTGGTTACATGTGTAATGTGATGTAAAATAAAGTTCAATTTGCAGTTGTGTGGAGAGAAAAAAAGATTAAGATATATTTTTTATCAATTTTCTTCGTTTGAGAGGTTTTTATTTGACTCGAAGAGTTTTTTAATCTTTATATTCTTTGAAATTTGTTAGAATTTCCCTATTGTGGATTTTTATTAAGCAGAATTTCTATTAAGCCACATTTTCATTCAATTGCATATTTATTTAATAAAATAAAAATTTATCTAAGTAAAAATTCTGTTTCATAACAATTCGGCTAAATAACAATTATTTTTAATGAAAATTCGTCCAAATGGAAATTCCGCTTAATTAAAATTCAGCTAAATAAACATTTGTTAAATGGAAATTCTGTTAAACGATAAATAAGTTCAATAAAAATTTAAAATAATCATTTAATAGTAATTTCTCTTTAGCCAAGTTTTCATTAAATACAATTCATATCTAACTTTATTTTTATTAAACAGAATTTCCATTTAGCCAAATTTTCGTTTAATTGAAAATTTACAAAACCAATTTTCCTTTTAATCGGACTTTTATTTAACAAAATAAAGATTTATCTAATAAAACGGTTTTGCAAAATGAAAATTATATTCAATAATAGATTAATTGAAAAAAAATTTGAAATGATCATTTAATCGTCATTTCTTAGCCGAAAATTTTCACAAAATACAATTCATATTAAACAGCATTTTCATTTAGCAGAATTTCCATTTACATAAATTTTTATTTAACAGAATTCCCAATGAGTAAAATTTAAATTTAACTTTACTTTTATGTAACAAAATAAAAAATCTACTAAATAAAAATTGTTTTATAAATATAGACTAAATAAAAATTACTTTTAATGTAAATTATTCAAAATGGAAATTCCGCTTAATTAAAATTTGGTTAAATAAAACTTTTTCTAAATGTAACTTCCGTTAAATGACTATTTAATTAAATAAAAATTTGAAATTATCATTGAATTGCAATTTCTATTCAGCCGAATTTTTATTAAATACAATTAATATTTAACTGCATTTTTATTCGACAAAATTTCCATTTAGCCACATTTTCATTCAATTACATATTTATTAATGAAATAAAAATTTATCTAAGTAAACATTCTGTTTAATAAAAATTCGGCTAAATGACAATTATTTTTAATGAAAATTCGTCCAAATGGAAATTCCGCTTAATAAAAATTTTGCTAAATAACAGTTTTTGGTAAATAAAAATTCTCTGAATTGATAGTATTGTAAAATAAAAATTTGAAATAATCATTGAATCGTAATAACTATTTAGCCGAATTTTTATTAAATACAATTAATATTTAACTGCATTTTTATTTAGCAAAATTTCCATTTAACCAAATTTGTGTTTAACAATTCCCAATGAGTATAATTTACATTCAACTGAACTTTTATGTAACGAAATAAAAATTTATAACAATTTGGCTAAATAACAATTATTATAACAATTTGGCTAAATATTTCTGACTTCAATTTTTGAGTTAATTTATAGAATCTATTTCAACCCGATGTAAATAAATAAAAAAACAAATAAAACAATTGCTGTCGTTTAAAAAAATAATAATAATTGTAAAACTATCATTGAAAATTATGATTTAATTTATAAATATCTGATTGGAAAAAAATGCAAAATTTTCAGTAATGTCGAGGCTAGCAGACGATCAGCATTCCGCGGAAGCTGTGGAAATTCCAATGACTGAAGGCAATGCTTCAAGTACAAATGAAAATATCGAAGAGAATTCACGACTGAATGCAGTAACGAATAACAGTGATGATGAATCTAAAGAATATTATTCAACAAATGGAAAATTGAGAATTGATAAACCAGTGTGTTTAACAATTGCTGATGATGACAATCCACCGCCATATTCGGCATTAATACCCCAAAATCATGCAGCCTGGCATTATAAATTTTCCACGGACGATTCAAATGTGAGAAATGCAATAACTTTAGAACAATTTCAACAAAGAATGACCTCATCATCGAATAATGAAACGTGTCCTGATTGCACTAGACCTCATTCTTTCGATTCATCATTTCTGACGTCAAAAGTAAATTCAAATTTCCCAACGCCTGATAATTTAAGAATAACAAAAATGACAAATTTACCTCGCAGTGAGTACATTTAATTTTTATATATGATTCAATTCAATTTCTCGATATTAATAAATTATTTCCATATAATTATTCTTTGTGAGAGAAAAATGTAATTTTAATTTACGTAAATGGAGAAAAAAAAGTCTCTCTCGCAACGTGATACTCGACTCGAGTCAGCATTGACAAAAAAAATTAGTTTATAAATAACACGCGGAAAATTTATTACACACAAATGCAACTTATTTCCTGTAATTTATGAAATTATTATTAATATTACTCTTTAATTTAATAATTTAATATTTTTAAAACAATTTTTTGTTTTAATTCAAAAAAAATATATTTTTAGAACAATTTTCTATATTTTTTGTTAGAATAATAATTCTTTGTAATAATAATTGCTAGTAGCTATAAACTAATTTCTTTTTCAGGATATGGTACAATTTTGATGGCAGTGATCGTTGTTTTGTCGCTAATGGTACTTTCTCTAATTGTCCGTTTCATTGTGGAGAGAAGCTTTTCGCGCAGTTAAGACACTTCCTAGTTGTAAAAATTTTTTTACCAATTAATAGTATATATAAGCCTTCGTATAATTATAATTGCTCAATACTGGATTTTTTGTACTCTATTTATCGCAGACATAAATATAAAAAAAAATAACCACCTTCTTAGCCTTTTCTATTAATTTAAAAAAAAACTGAGAATTTCTAACTCTAGAAAAAAATCTTCATCTAAATTCAATAAAAGAAGTTTTAGTCAACTGAAAAAATTCTTCTTTGTTTGAAAATCTATTCTCAGAGTGCATTTGTTTGATTAAAAAAAAATAATTTATCGTGTCAAGTGATTTACAGCACATCAAAGACATGTTGTGATCAGAAAAAAAGGAAGGAAAAAAACAAGAAACCTAGCAAAGCAGTTCTATGTTAATCTAATAAAATAGTTTTCGCGGTAAAGCATTAATGAAGGATTTGAAGTAAAATTAGCGAAACGTGAACAGTGGTTGTTTATATAGTATTCCTAAGTGTTAGCCGTCCTTGTGGTTATACCAGATTTTGCCACCAGGGAAATTACTAGCTGAGACACCAGGACAGCTTTTGTATCCCCAACTAAGAGATAACTAATAGGGTCCACACTCTGTGGTCTATCCAACATAACACTCGGTCTTTCTGTCTCTAATTTTAATTCGTAACCCGATCTAAATTCATCTTTTTCCTCTTTTTCCCCAGGATAATTACACTTTATAAATTATAATAAAGTAATACAGGCAATAATTTACATAATGTATATTATAATAATATTATTATAAAAAAATATTCTAATTGATTAATTACTTCATTATGATAATAATTATTATTATTATAATTAAAATAATAATTATTATAATTAAAATAATTATTATTATAATTAGAATAATTATTATTATAATTACAAAAAGTGCATTTTAAAGTAAAATATGCAAAAGGAAAAGATAATTTAATAATATAGACACAATAATAATAAATCTAGTTATGATTAATGTGTAATTCTTTCATAGCGTGGAACATGAATTGTGAAACAAAAAAAAATTACTGGCATTGAGCCAAGAAAATACTTCTTTATCAGTAATTAGAAGAATGTTTTTTATTTCATGACGTCTTTATTTAATACTCAATTATTTTACTAATTCAATTTATTAGTTAAATTAACATTTTTTTTTATAGAAAATTTTATTTATTAAAATAATTTTACTCTTATGTAAAACTTAGAAAAAAAAGGTTATGAAATATTTTTTTATTTATATATAAATATAAAACTATTTTATAAATATTCTTTTTAAGTTTTTGTTACATTGTTTAAAGAAAAAAGGGAAAAATAAATACCTGCTATTTATATTATATTAGAGTAGAATCTGATAAACGAAAATTTTGAAAAAACAAACCGCTACGTCGTTTTCTGATTGCATAAACATTAAACACTGCAGAGTATTTAATTCAAATCACGTACAAGCACTGCCGTCGGCAAACTGCATGCCATTAAAATCATCGGCTGCAGCTTAATTTATTTCAGTTTGTACTAAATTCACGTAACTATAGTTATTTGAAACATTCTCCATAAAATGGATTTTATACCATCGCGGGGAGAATTTCCCTATTATATTGTCAAAATATTGAAGTCAAACTAATCACACGTGATTTTTTTATTTTATTTTTTTTTTTGCAATTTTAATTAGTTTATCAATCATTAACAGATTTTAATCTCCCTTTATATACTAGTTATCAATATTGTTCAAAATTCTTCGCAACGTTTATAAAAATATATTTCCTGTACAAAAACAAAATTATTAATTTCAAAATAAAAAAAAAAAAATGTTTAAACAAAAAAAAAATATCTGAAAATTAAATTATTCGAATTTAAAAAATGACTAAATTAACAACAAGTATTAATTTAATAAAAAAAATTAGTAAACAAATTAAAAAATTAATTGCATAATGATTAATGAAAGTGAAGAAAAATGGTAAATTAACTGAATAAGAAAAAGACACAGGAAAAATGATTTAATAAAATTCACTGATTAAATGAAGTTAAACGTTAATTTATTACAGTTAATTAACTAATAATTGATAAAAATTAATCAATAAATAATAATAATTAATTAATAATTAATAATAATTAATAATGATTAATAATTTACTTATAATAATGAAAAATGATTAATAATTAATAATAATGAAAAATGATTAATAATTAATAATAATAATTAATGATTAATAATTACTAATAATAATTAATTAATAATTAATATTATTTAATGTTGATTAATAATTAATTATTAATAATTAATTGTAATAATTATGTACTACTTGTTTACAAAAGAAATAAAAATTTTCCATTTGTGTAATAATTACAAGTGTGATTAGTGTGATTAATTATTTATCGTTTCATTAATATGTTTATAATGTTATAATATAATTAAAGTGTACTGAAGATTAAGAATAATAGCGTTTTAACTCGATATTATTTATCCAATTATCAACTTCTGGATATTTCTTTGACAATTGCTAGTTACAAAAGTAATAATTTAAAATTTTTTAAATTACTGGTCACGACAAATAATTATATTAATTCAGAACTTTACTGGCGCGAAGAAAAACTACATTTTGCATACTAGGTCATTAATATTAATTCTCTCTCTCTCTCTCTGTCCCTCTCTTTCTAACTAAAAGAAAATAAAAAGCAACTCAGGTCGATGTATTGTTTGCAAATTGTTCTGTCGCGACAGATCAATTATTTTAATCATAAGAATAATTGAATAATTTTATTAATATACTACTTATTGTTATGAAAATGTTACGCCTTTTAGAAAGCAAAATGTTTTGCACATTATTTTCTAAGCTAATAGTTGCAAAAACGTAAAAATACTGAAAAAAAGTGAAGAAATCAAAGTGGTTGAAACTGGCTCAAAACTGGCAATCATAAAAATTAAAAATATATTCGAAGTGAAAATCAAAGTCAAGAATCCAAAGTGAAAATCAAATTTGAAGTAGAAAAAACTGGCGCAAAACTGGCATTCACAAAAACGAAAAATATATTCGAAGTGAAATTCAAAGTCGAAAATTCAAAGTGAAAATCAAATTTGAAGTAGAAGAAACTGGCGCAAAACTGGCAACCATAAAAATTAAAAATATATTCGAAGTGAAAATCAAATTTAACGTGGAAGAAACTGGCGCAAAACTGGCATTCACAAAAACGAAAAATATATTCGAAGTGAAAATCAAATTTGAAGTAGAAGAAACTGGCGCAAAACTGGCAACCATAAAAATTAAAAATATATTCGAAGTGAAAATCAAATTTAACGTGGAAGAAACTGGCGCAAAACTGGCAATAGTAAAAATATATTCGAAGTGAAAATCAAAGTCAAGAAGTCAAAGTAAAAAATCAAATTAAAAGTGAACGAAACTGACACAAAACTGGCAATCGATAAAATGCTCATTAAAAGAATATTTTGAAACGAAATACATCACAATATTTTAGGAAAGATTTTACCCCCTTTGTAAGCAATCACTGTGGATGTTTTTTGCCTAACATCATTCATAAACACAAGTTCGAGAATCTCATAATATATCGAGATTTCTGATTCCTTTGGTTATTGACGGCTGTTGAAAACCTTACTACCCTCTTCAATTGTATTCTTTCTCTCTTCCCCCCTTCTCCACTTATTCCATATATAACACCCACTCTACACTTTATTTACTGTAACGTCGTATTTATGCATGAGGATAACACCATTGTTGGGCCACGATTACCAAGTCGGGAGAGAGCCACTTCTAAAAACGTTTTGATCGACGAGAGAAAAATAGAAGTTATCTCATTCACCCAAAACGGGAATCGATGATTCTTGTACAAGTTCGCAATTTTTCATTTTATTCTTTTGATATCACATAACGTAAACCAGTCCCGCATCTAATAATGTAGAATTAAATTTTTTTTTTTTTTCCAAAGAAGAAAAAAAAACCAATGACATCGGCTTCATTAAAGTAAAAAATAATACAATTAAAAATTACCTCGACACGCTTCTGCTTTTGGGTGATTTAATCATTTTCTCATGTTTAATTAAATGAATCATCTCGCTTACCTGAAACAAAAAAAGAGGAAAAATTTATAGAAAAAGTTTATACAAAACAAAACTATAGTTAAAAATTCTCTCCTACAATTTTCATATAGATAATAATTTAAGTTGCGCATAGATGAGACTAATTAACGAATCAATCAATAGTTTTCGTAGAATGTGATGAAGGACAAAATTCGAGAGATATATATTAAATAATTTAATAGTTCCTGAAGCAATCGTGAGAATTTGTAATATTGGCTCGACATGTAGGACATATCCTCGGTACAAGTTAACCTGACATATACATCATTTACTCAATATCGATCCCTCAAACTGATATGATGCAACGGACATTAACATCTACTAAATAGTCGGATAATTTTCAAATTGAAATCATTTTTTTTATTTATTTATTATTCTTCACCTGTCAAACGCATTATTTTTTTTCATTAATATTTGATAACAAGGATATCAAAAACAACAAACAAAATATTTATCTTATCAAAACAATATTCATATTTCATCAATGTTTACTGATATACTTTATAAATAAATAAAAAAAAAAAAAAATCCACCACAATTGACAGAAAAAAACTGATAATTTGATTTAAAAAAAAACTATTTCTCTAAATTTAAAACTACAGTACCAAATTTTCCCTTTTTTTTCACTTACGAACAATTACCTATATTGGCGAAAAGGTAAAGAAAAAAAATCCAATTCACGCTTAAAATACCATTGATTTCGATCGAGAATATTTTTTCTCTCCTTGAATTCATCGTGGATAAGCTTTTCTCAGTGAACATTAAAAGCATCAATTGCTGAATGGGTTTGTTCTTCGGAGCCTTGCGAAATTCTATGCGAATCACTTATGCGAATGGGATTGGTGGAGAGCACGATCAGTGATTCTCAATTTCCTTCTCACAATTTGAATTTTGTTGAGAGCAATGCTATATATGGCATATATATCTCTGTGCCAAAAAGGTCGCGAGGAGAGAGAGAGAGAGAGGGTGCGGAAAAATGGGGACGGCGCCAAGTGCAATCGATGCTTTGGTGCCAACTGGGCGACTACCACTTTTTTGAAAAAAAAAAAAAAGAATTTGGCGCTTTTGAAAAATAATAATCAATTGGCTTCCAGTATCCTCACATTCAACATAACATTTTTATTTCACATTAAACGTCATTTTTTTCCTGTTTTTGTTTTAATAATTTGAGACTATTTTAAAATTAATTCTTCAATGAATTTTAAAATAGTTTCAAATTAAATTTGAAAATTGCATTAAATATTAATATTTTCAACTCCTTTGAAAATTTTTGTCCTTTTTATTAGAATAATGAAATGTAATTTAATCTATTAAATTAAAATACACAAAAGTAAAATTTTCATTTTATTTTTTCATTTTTACAAGAGGGAAAAAATAACAATTTAACTGAAGTAATTTCAGGGAAATATGTTTTGTATATGTGAAAGCGGTTGGAACAATAAGGTGGAATTAGTGAGGATTATTTGCATAATGGTGTGGAGAGAATATGAGGGATTCTACCTACATATAACCCCCTGAGATAGAGGCATTTCATCAATGCAGAGAGATAGTGGAAGCTTGGTGCCTAAGATGTAATAGGAAGGATCTTTAGTACCTTGTTATCTCGTTGGATGCACATGGGGCAAACGTAGTTTGATCATATGCGCTCAAAATGTGCTTGACCATTATGACTTCACAAGCACTGCAATTATTGATGCACATCCCCGTTTCGCCTGTATTCCTAACTCCCTGCAATTAATTTAAACAATCGTGCAATTAAACTATTAAGTTGCCCCTCATATATTATAATTAATGTTCCGCAATTCATTCACTCAACATAAAGTGTGCCGTCAAATTTGCTATTTTCACCAAGCAGTTAAATTTCAAGACGAATATATTATTACATATATAAATAAACATTTTACGATTCACTCATCTAATTTTTTCCAATATTCTTTTATTTTCTATTATTATTATTATTATTATTATTATTATTATTATTATTGTTATAAATATTCCACATATTAAAAAAATTATTCCAAAAAAGTCAAAGGAAAAAAGAAAAAATTATTAAATAATTTGATGCAAAATATTTTCAAATAGGACATGAAAAAAAAACACTGAAACGATTGTATGCATTATTTTTGGTCCACTTTGGGAGATGCTGCGCGCGGGAAATGTCTCGTGTGATTATAGGAAAATTCATAAATTGTCGCACGCATGCGTGATATAAATATCGGAAAGTGTATGCAATCAAGTGCAGAAATTATTCACGATGGAGTGCATTGTTGATTACGATTTGTGTCCACAAATTGAATAATCCCACTGTAACGCGCCTGTCTGAATGAGCGTGAAGCAGTAAAAAGAGAAAAAAAATTTCTACGTTTGAAGTCTAATTACAATTAATCAGTTTATTCATCTGGAACAAAAATTATAGCGGAAAAATAATTATTTTTCTTTAAACATTTTTTTTAAACGATCTAATTACATGGAATTTAAAAACATAGAGGAAGATTATTCACTATTATTTATTACCTGCGAAAAAAATTTACTTGATACAAATTATAAAATGAATACCGTACATTCCCCCGAATCACGATGGGTAATATATACGGACAATAATATTTAATACGAAAAAAATATTAATTCACGAATCAGTAGAAAAAGAATGCTTCAGTCAAACACATTGTATAATTTGTATTTTTCCTATTAAGAGAGTAATGTCCTCGTTCCTTAATAATGTAAGTAGTAAAAGTCACTTTTAATCCGCAAAATAGTTAAAAAACTATTCCTCTTGTAAAATCAGTAATAGTAAAGACACATACCGTCAAAATTATTCAGAATTTTTCTTAATATAGGACCAGTAGAGAAAGATATTTTCAGTCAGACGTGTTTTTTAAAGACGAGTAATTTCAGTAGTCAAACTGATTTACAGTCAGACTTGTCGATTTGGCATAATTTTCATTTCAGTAGTAAAGTCAGTTTTAGTCAGCCATATTTTTGACTATTTGTGATTTTCAATCAGTAGTAAAAACAGCTACTACTTAACGAGTTTTAAAATTTGTTTCCTTCAGTAGTGAAAGTCTGTATCAGTCAGACATGGGTTTAAATTCTAATTTACATTTCTGTAAGAAATTAACGATCCAATCAATATTTTAAATTGATGTAAATTTCGGTATTTCTAATTCAGTAGTAAAAGACTGTTACAGTCAGACATAAATTTCTCGAATTTGAGGGTAATTTCCGTACCAGTAGTAAAAGTAATTTGCGTCCACACTTTTCAAATTGTTGTAATTTTCTTAAGTAGGGAAAATCAGTCATAGTTCTGAAAAATTTAGAATCAGTGGTAAAATTCAATTGCAGTCAGACACAACGTTTCGCAAGTTTTAATAACGA
>JUFY01000605.1:0-17907 GCA_001855655.1 Leptopilina clavipes
ATTTGAATTAGTGACTCGCTTTTTGCTTTCGAATTAGTTAAATTTTACTAATAAATAGTAAAAAAAAATTTTTTCTACTAATTTATTAGTAAATTTTTGCTTTTGAATTAGTTAAAATTTACTAATAAATTAGTAGAAAAAATTTTTTTTACTATTTATTAGTAAAATTTAACTAATTCGAAAGCAAAAAGTGAGTCACTAATTCAAATTAGTTAAAATTTTTACCAATTCAAATTTAGAGAGTATGTCTGACAGAAATGAACTTCTACCACTCAGATGAGAAAATTATATTCAAGCAAATGAAGAACGTTAACCTCTTGAATGAATTTCACATTTACAATTTGATTCTAAAATTACACGAACATTTCTCGACCCGATGCTAAATATAAACATTTTGCTAGAGCTCCAGTCAGATAATTCCTGTATTTCAAAAATTGTATTTGAAAAAATAAATCTTAAAGAATTCTCTCACTGCAACTATCTTTCACCTACTCATAATTTTACATTCTCGGATATATCTGCTAATATAGTCTTTATCATAATCCATTTTTCACATTTCAATACCATTAAGAAACATAGAGAAAAATGAACAATGTTTTATACAATTAACTTTGTTTTCATCAAATACCAGAATTTCTCGAGCATATAATGATTTGATTTTACCAATTTTGTATTCAGTGCATGTCACATGTTTTACGAACTTTCTTGTAATTTTTTTACTTCTAGTACTTGAGGGAGTCATGTAAGTTGAAACATCCCTTATGCATGAGATATGAGATGTTGTTCAAGCGTAAAACGATAAAAAAAAAGAAGATACAAAAGTAGAAGTATTTTGAACGAACGGTAACTGAAATTCAAGTTATGAAATTGTATTTTAATGACAAATTTAATTAAAACTTTTCTACTTGGTTAAAAATGGGAAAAATAATAGTTTGTACAGAAAATTTCTCCTGACAATTAAAAATGTAAACACATAATAATAATATGGAAACTAAAATATGGATAACCATGTGTAAAAATATGAAGAAAGATTTTTTTTAATAACAACAGAAGTGGAAATTTTTATGATTTACGCTGTTCGAATTTAATGAAAATGTACATACGTACAATAATATATTTAAATTCCCATATATATATATATTACATGTTGATGATTATAGATCAATTTCCTGTTTTTGATAATAACGTACAGATGCAATCATCTGCAAGAAATTATTGGTAATTATTAATAATTGATATAACTGATGATGAAAATCTCATCCGAAGAGAAGCAACAGGTCAGCGGAATTATAAATGATCGAGTGCGTATTTTACTAAGTAAGCATAAGTTAAGCATCGTCAACTTTATTACGAGCAATAATTAAATTACAAAATAGAATGTTAATGGGTTAATCAAAATTTTGATTTCCAGTTACGTGAGGATTATGAAAATCATACACATAGTACCTACACCTAGGCAGATTAAATTAAAACCCATTAAAAATAATTATACATCAACTAATAAGTAAATACCCAGAGGTAAAAACATTCATTTAAAAATGTCCTTTATTTGAAAAAATATTTCATTTAAACATTCTTTCATTCATTTAAACATTCTTTCATTCATTTAAACATTCTCTTTGAATTATAAATTATAAATAATATACAGCAGGAAAAATTATCTTTTATAATACCATTCTTTAATATTTTCCCGCAATCAAAAGTTGGATATTTATGTAGTATTAATAACAAACAGACAATCGATAAAGTAGGATTTATAATTAAATTTTTCATTCAATATATTTTCATTCATATATTTTGATTGAGAAAAAATAAAAAATCTTTGAAACAATTTTTTTTTTGTCCTTCTCTTCGAATGTGTGAAAAATTTGATAAGAGCTGTTAAGCTTTTTTTGCACTTACTTCAACTTGATGAAAAGTGTCTACGTAAAAGAAAAATATTTTCAAGAGAAGAGTTGAGTGCAAATAGCACGTGAGTGCGTCTCTTCAATTTTTTTTTTTTTTTTTTTTTTTGAGGAAAATAAGACTTCTATTTCGCACATTCGGCAGTTGAATTTTCGCCCAACCAAACTCTTATTCTTCTTCATCGATTTCCAATAGTTTTTCTAATCCATTATTTATTTGTCACCTGCTTTCGCGTGAATCTTTTTTCGACGGGAGCCAAGACAACCAAAATACAAAGGCAATCTCGACTTTTGGAGAAAAGAAGAAGAAGAAAAAGGAAAAGAAAAAGGAAAAGAAAAAGGAAAAGAAAAAGAAAAAAAATTCCAACAAACAGGGAAAATAAGGAACATTTTCTGAATAGGCGAAACAGCATAAACATCGAAAGGGAGAGAGAGAGAGTTTCGATTGGACATCAGCGTATTTGCACTAGAAGATCAGCGTATTTGCACCAATACTGTTCACGAACCAGTCATGTTTACGTAAATCGAAAACGGAAGACTGCGTTAAAACATATTGTCAACAGAACGCAATTATTTTAATACGATGGACACCGTTCGAATAATACACGCAAACAATTTATTATCAAATGAAGTAATTAACAATTAGGCCAAATGGTTTCCGAATAATTCGTTAATTATTGCTCGATCCTTTACCCATACGCCTTGTCAAAGAATCATAAATTTAATTACTAAATCATTTTCTCTTATTCAATTTTACAAAAGCATTTTCCTATTAAAAAGAAGCCAAACTGATAAAACAGTAAAAAAAATCAAAAATACAGTTTCTGTCAGAAAAAAATTTACTAACTCTCTAAATCTAAATTAGTAAAAATTTTAACTATAGTTTGAATTAGTGACTGACTTTTTGCTTCTAAATTAGTTAAAATTTACTAATACATTAGTAGATATTTTTTTTATCATTAATTAGTCCAATTTAATTAAAAATTAGTAGAAAATTTTTATTTTACTATCAATTAGTCAAATTTAATTAAAAATTAGTAGAAAATTTAATTAAAAATTAGTAGAAAATTTTTATTTTACTATCAATTAGTCAAATTTAATTAAAAATTAGTAGAAAATTTTTATTTTACCATCAATTAGTAAAATTTAATTAAAAATTAGTAGAAAATTTAATTAAAAATTAGTAGAAAATTTTTATTTTACCATCAATTAGTAAAATTTAATTAAAAATTAGTAGAAAATTTTTATTTTACCATCAATTAGTAAAATTTAATTAAAAATTAGTAGAAAATTTTTATTTTCCCCATCGATTAGTAAATTTTAATTAAAAATTAGTAGAAAATTTACATTTTACTGTTTATTAGTAAAATTTAACAAATTAAAAAGCAAAAAGTTAGTCATCAATTTAAATTAGTTAAAATTTTTACTAATTCAGATTTAGAGCGTATTGTTATAATTATATTAACAATAGTAAAAGACAGTTATAGTCAGACATGTCTTCGAATTCCTGTAAATTAATAATTTATCAATAAAAGACACTTTTATTTAAACGAAACACTAAATTCGTAATATTTTGTTGTCAGTGGAAGAAGTAAGTAACAGTCAGACAAGTTACAAGTTCCTCTAATTTTGAAATAATTTCTATATTTGAATCAAATGCCATTTAAGTGACTCAAATAAAAATCGACTAAAATTGGACTAAATAAAAAATATTTCATAAAAAAAATTTTCTCTCCTTTTGAAAATTTTTCCCTTGCGCAATAAATAAATACAATAGTAGCAAAATTAAACAATTTTAATCCCCCTGTTGTGGTACTTTTTCAATTTCGATATAAATAATATTGAAATTCAATAAATGCACACAATATGCAAAGTTTATTTTAGACAATTAATTTTTTTCCTCTTTACTTAATAAATATACATATAAACAAAATGAATATTTGTATATGAAAAAATTAAAGCATTGAGTAAAGTTAAACAAAACAAAAACAAAAAATTGTTGAAATAAAGTTCCGCGACAACTAATGAAAAAAAAAACACAAATGTGGTAGTAAAGCAATTAGAACTTTTTCATTCAACATTTTTAGAGAAGAACAATGAAACAGTGTGTATAAATAGCGTTAAAAAATAAAATAAAATATAAAAAAAAACTTTCATCATCCAAAATAAAGCGGTAATTATCACTTCATCGTTTCATAATACTAAAAAAGTGATATCCTCACTTTTATATGCGTAAAAAAAAAATAGAGGGAAAAAAATAAAACATTTTCAAATGTGCAAAATATTTCAGAAAATACACCATGCAAACGATTCATTTTTAAGCCCTTTGTTGCTATATCACAAAGAAAAAAACGACAGTATGGGCTATTAACTCTCGTCATTTAAGCTCTTCTCGGACATTTACGATTTTGGGGTGAAATTGTACAATGCAAACACAATGTAAGCCTAGCTTGATTGTTGACATAACAGACGAAAATTTGTTCTGTTAATTCAGTCGAACTACCTTTGCGAAATTTCACAACATAGAATTCAAAACACCAAATAGTCCAATTAATATTTTAATAATAGTAGAAAAAAACCCTTTTTTCCCCCTCAACAAAATTAATATTTTCATTAAGTATATAATATTTTTTCCAAAGTATATAAACAATTACCTCTTTTTTTTTGTTTATAAAAAAAATTTAAATTTTCTATTTCCATTATCCATTATAGTGTAATTGAAAAGTGTTTTTTTTTTCCTCTGGAAACTTATTTACGGCAAAGTGAAACAATTTTAATTTGCAGAAAGTAATTAAAAAATGGAAAAGAATAGAAAAAGAGATGTATAAAATTACAAAAGGATTTAACCAAAATGAACGAAAAGATAGACGATTGAATCGGTGGCTCAATTACCATTCATTACTTTGTTGAGGCCAATTGACATAACTGATTCGCTATTCGGTTCCCATACTCACATTCAAAGAATCCCACTGAGGTGTACAGGAATGGGTTAATTTAGTTACCTGTGTCTGGTCACTTTTGTGCTCGCATTAAAATCCCCGCGATTTTGTTTTCACACACTTCAAAATATATTCTTAAAAAAATATTTTTAAAATATTTTTAATCTTGGAAAAATGACTACGAAAAACTGTAAATTTTTTTTTGAAAAATTTTGACCCGAACCAAAAAATCTAAAGTTTAGAAATGGATTTCTATTTACGACTTCTTGCAGAAAATAGAATTTTCAATATACTTTTTTCGAGTGGACATTTTATTATAGGGAAAACTTTCTTGTTTTACGATGGGACGACGAGGGGGGGGGGGTTTATTTTCCTCACACGACAATAAAATGCCATCAGAATGAGATAAGTTTTAAGTTTGAGGTAATTTTGATTTCGATTCAAAAATCTCTTTCAGACAGGCAACGTGCACCATGAGGTAATAACTTTTCTGCCTTGAAGAAACTCGGGGAAACAGAATTTTAAAAGGATTTAGAACTCTGAGAAGTTGGCAAGCATTGAAAGGTTTCTCTAGTGATCCTGAAAAAGGTTTCGGTATGGCGAAAGTCTGAATTTATTTGATTAAAATCCACCATGTCTCTAGTTCTAACGTTCTTTTTATCAGCTTAGAATTTTCAATCACGATTCTATTTTCATGTACCGGAAATAAAATTTCAAAGAGGAAAATGCACACATATCGCAAAAAAGAAAACATCACACGTATTATGTGAAATCAAAAAAAAAAAAAGTTGGTATACATTCGTAAAATTTTCCTTTCCTTCTTTCTCTCATTTTCTTTTCAAAAATCACTCGGACAAAAAAATTCCCCAAAAGCAAATGTATGATTTATTTAATTAATTATGTAATTTAAATTCATTTTATTACCATCACTAAAAATCGTTTAATTTTTCTTTCCTTATTTATATTTAATCAATATATTGCACAAATAAAACGAAATCGATGAAAAATTATATTGCAAACTTTTTGCAAAAGATTTTGCATCTTTTGCAAAAAATTTTTCCCTCTTGGAAAAAAATAATGGAGAAACACTTTTACGATAATTCTTTAGGAACATGAAAGAATAAAACTGTTATGCGCGTACTGTGTCATAAAATTTTAACTAAATATCTTCATCTGATTATTAAAAACCATATCAAATTTACTAAATAAACACGAAACATGTTTATTACCTGTATAAATATAAAAATTTACGTAATATTTCATTATATGGTTATCATGATAAAAAATTTAATTAAAGCATTTGTTTTGTAAATTGAGAAAAAATTTTACTAAATTATTTCAGGTATTAAAATACAAATATTAAACATTATTTCATTATTTTCACTATTGTCAAAACAAAAAAACGACAATTTTTTTACATTGAATATCTGAAAAAATATCAAAAACGTGTGTATAATAATTCTAAAAAATTAGAGTGCTTCAGATGTAATACATATTCACATGTTTTATATAAATTTGAAAAAAAAACCCTCTAAATTCCACAAGAATTTTAAATATTTAGCTACGTTATCAGAATGAATAAACAGTATTTTAAGTAATTAAAAGTACCAGGAGAAAACGTGCCGAGTATTTTTAATTTTAGAAACCATTTCGTGATTAATAACTTTATTATAAAAAAAAGCATTCATATGAAAATATATTTTTTGTTTTAAATTTTAATGCACCGAAAATATTTCCTGATAAAAATTTTCTTTCTCTCGGAAAAAAAATGCGAATTTTAAAAAGTCCCAGTTTTTTTAAATTTCTATCCCCTTTCTCTGAAATTCACTTAAATTGTCTTCCATTTATTTTCTTAATTAATAATTTTTATAAATCTGTACTATTTTCAATAATTCATCAATGCATTTAGGGAGCGATAATTTGCATAAAATTCTGTATTGGAAAATTTCAACATCCAATGATCCGGTTGATCTGCCATGTCGAACACGATAATCGTTATTCTTTACATTCAAAAAAACAAGAGGAACGGTCCTATAATGTTGCGATCGTGAACAATTTGCATCTCATTCGTCGTTGGATGAAAGCGTCGAAAGTAATAATGCGCTTGTGATGGCGGCGAAGCGTTACCATAATGATGAAATATGACTCGAGAATAGTTTATACGCGTGTAAAAAAAAAAAAAGAAGCACTCGTTAAAATTGGACAATTTCATAGCGCACGCGTACATTGCTTTTTACATTTACAATCACATCGACACTCAGTATCCATTAATAAAATTCAAATTCAACTCTATGATAAAAAATGAATATTCAACCAACACATGTATATAAATATACAAATCAACTCGCACAATCACATGATATGTACTTTCGAAGAATTGGAAAAATAACGATTTTAAATTGGAATTGTATCATCAAAAAATCATATAAATAAATATGAAAAACAAATCTCTATTTTATCGTATTTCTCACAATTATTCGAAAACGGAAAAATAATAAATATTCCATATTCAAATAATCAAAAATTCTTTAACGAAATAATTTAAAAACAAAAAATGTTAAACTTCATATATTTGTATCAGTAAATATCACTATAAACTTAAAAGTATCAAATTATACCAAAAATACGTTAGTATTTTTGGTCCAAAAAAATCCAAAAATTTGGAATCAATTTGAAACCTTCAAGTTTACAGTGTAACAAACTAAAAGAATTTTAACATAATTTCAGAGAAGGGATTTGTAAATTTGCAGTCATTAATTTTTATTACAAATTTATAATCACTAAAATATTATTTTTCAATTGCTAATTTATTAATATGTGCCAATTTTTCTTTTTTCATTTTAACACACATTTTAATTGAGTGAGTGACACACAATTTTATTGAATAATTTTATTGAATAAACAGAAAAAAAAATTACGTGCTTAAGAATAAAATCAATGCTCGTTTGAAATTTAATCTTGAATTAATGAAATAATATTTTCTGCAAATATTTATTTTCCTCATTTTCATTCTCAAATTGCGAAAGTAATTTTTATTTATTCATAACACTGTTTGGTGGGCGCGCGCTTTTATCGCACTTTTTTTTTCACCCTCCCTTAATTTGTTCCAACGTCGTTAACGCTGTGTCCATTCGACGATAAATTATTCAAGCTAATTGTATTCTCACTATGTGTAAAATCTGACGAGAAGTATTGCGCTTATCGAAAACCATATATCGCGTACAATGGACTTCAAAAGGTATTCGATAAATTGCATTAATTTGAAAGCTTTGTACCGTGCCTTCAATAAATAATTTAATACTTTCCTTTGTTACATTATTAACCTATTTTGCAATAAGACTAGTATTCTTTGACAAATTTATTATAAATATAGGTAAATATAAATATATATTGTAAGTATAAATATATATTGCTAAAAAAGGAGACAAGTTTTTACATTTTATGCAAATAAATTGCCGAGAATATTAAAAAAAAATTTTTGCAATCTTTTTTTTTTATAAAGCAAACTAAATTGGATTTTATTCAAAGAAAAATTATATACTTTCTGGCCAATGCAATTTTTTTCTAGAAACTCCTTTCAAAGTTCAGTGAGTGAGAAAACTGTCACATAATCTAATGTTTTTTTTCAATTTCAAGTAATTAATAAAATATATTAATTACTTTTAGCAGTGAACCAATATTGAATCGATATTACGCTAATTGTTTTTTCCCCACTAGGGAGTTGCAATCAAACTGATTTTTCTTTTTTTTTGCTAAACACGGAAAACAAAATTAAGTAAGAAAGATTTTATTGTTATTGAAAAACCTTTTCCACTGATATTATTCTCTCTCGGGAATAACTTTCTGGAGCTTTAGAATAAGAGTTAATTGATTTTCTCTATATAGTTTTATTTTTGTATATATTCAATGCATTTTCTTAATTAAGTCGCGCAAAAAAAGAGTAAAATTTATTTCAATTAAGCAAATTTACAGTAGTTACTGATTGATCGTTCGCATTAACACTTTCAATTTAGAAAAGCTTTGATCGTTTCAAGGTTTACCAGTAAAAGCATGATTTCCGTTAAGATAGAAATCAGCAGGAAAAGTGCAAGTACTAAAGGTAATTTCAAGAGTGAGTGACTCTTGGTAGATGTTTCTAGAATGTTTCCTTTGATAATACTCGGGGAAAAGTCAAATCTCTTTTACCTACATTCTTCCTGTCGTTCTGTTTCAGAGTTTCAAGAAGAGATCTCATAAAGATTCTCAGAAACATTTCCCCAGCGTTATAACTAGATACACTACAATATATACATCAATAACATTGAATTTGCTCCGGAAATGGATATCATAAATGTCAATATAAAACTGCAAACGAAAAAAGGGTAGAACCATGAGAAGAGAATGTAAAAATAATAAAAAAAAAAAAAAAAAAAAAAAAAAAATACAACGTCCATAAAAGAGTACGATCATCGAAAACAGACTCAAAAAGTACGGCAATAATTTCACATTTCAACTACATGAACCGTAAATCAAGATTCGAAACGAAATTTCAATTTCCCAATAGAAATGTGTTTATATTTTTGAATAGCGTTCTCAATATTTTCCTCTTTCTCTCTCTCTCATTTTCTAAAAATGTTGATTAAATCCAATGAAAATGTAACCAAACAGAAGTTTAATTTTTCTTTTTCTTTTTCTTCTTTTTTTTTTTTATTTTTAGTCCAATATTTTACATGTTTTCCCATGACTATTATTTCATGTAGAATTTCAATTAAACAAAATTCACATTATCCAATTTTGTTTGTCCAAACATTTTACTCTAATTGAGAAAATAAATCTGCAGGCTTCAGAGTTTAATAGAAGACGGAAAAAATTTATATTTTGTAAGAAAAACATATTCTCTAAATTGAAAATAAGTACCAAAAAGTAAAAAATAAATAATTTAATTGTTTAATAATAACTTAGTCCAAAAAAGTCTGGTACTTCGATACCTGCTTCTGTAAAATGTTAGTGAATTTTTTTTTTAATTCCAAATTCAGTGAATTTTTGTTTCTTGTCTTTATGTAGATAATTTTCTGTTCTGTTGAAACCACAATGTCGACAATTGTATTCTCAGCTTTAGCGACACAATCTCTAAAGTTTTGAAACTCTCAAGGCATGTTGTATTTCGCGGAAACATTTGCTCTGCGTGCATAAGTGTGTGAAAGAAAACATAAAACGTAAGTGCGAGAAGTTAAGAACACGTATATAATTAGTTGCGATAGTAAAAAATGTAAAGGGCCAACAAATGTCCAAGTCTAAGTTTGAAGAAGAAATATAGGGTTCTAGAAGAGAAGGTAGAAAGAGGACGCGTGACGTATATACCCAGTTAGAGAGGCGGTGAGTTAATTAAGACGCGAAGAATTATCTCGCGGCAAATAAGACGAGACTGCCAGACAGTCAACCCTTCTCTCTCTTCTTCTTTTTTTTTTTCTTGGATTTTCCCCAGTGCAATGGAGAATAGGATGGAAGGAGAAGGGGGGAGTGAAAAATTGAATATGCAACGGGCTAGCTTCGCTGATTCTCTTCTCTTTTCTTCGTTGAGGGATATATAAGAGTAAGTTCAGTGGTGTCCGTCTTCATGACTGCCTTACCTCCCTCTTCCGATGTCTGCACACTCTTGAAGAATATGCACTCAACGTGATTGGTGCGCACCAGTGCATCGTACTACTCGTCTGGCATATAGAACGAACTGGGAGAAATTTTCCTATCTAACATTCACCACTCTTTCTCTGAACTACATTGTCCTAGATTCGCCTATATAAAGAGAGGAGGGGGTGCTTGCGCATTCTTCAATGGCATCAGCGCCAAAAGCATAAAGTCACTTTACCCTGACTTCCGTTTTCTCTCTCTCTCTCTCTCTTTCTCTCAAGGAGAGCAAAGAGCAACTTCGATTCTCCGACTAGATGTGCACATCGTCCATCAACTCGCTCACCATTCACCCCCCCAGTATATTCACTTGATTCTCACAGCTTTCACGACGCCGACGACACTCTGTTACTTTCGAAAAGCAAGTTTTAGTCAGTCCTCGCTCGATCTACTTTCAGCTGCCAGGAAAAACAAATGATAAACTTTGTTCCCATCTCTTTCACCAAGTTTACCAAGACTTCTATAAACTTGACCTTTACACAAAAAGTTAATTGTCTCATCATTTTTACAAACTTTTACACTTGATTCCTGCAACGAGTTAATCGACGACTGAATGGTCTGGTATTTAATTCTCCCTTGACCAAATATTACCAGGTATTACAAAGTATTACCAAGTATTACCAGGTATTACTAAGTATTACAAAGTATTTCCAGGTATTACCTAGTATTACCAAGTATTACCAAGTATTACAAAGTATTTCCAGGTATTACCTAGTATTACCAAGTATTACCAAGTATTACCAAGTATTACAAAGTATTACCAGGTGTTACTAAGTATTACCAAGTATTTCCAGGTATTAACAAGTACTACCAAGTATTACCAAGTATTTACAGGTATTAACAAGTATTACCAAGTATTTAGAGGTATTGACAAGTATTACCAAGTATTACCAAGTATTACCAGGTATTACTAAGTATTAACAAGTATTTCCAGGCCTTAACAAGTATTACTGAGTATTTCCAGGTATTACCAGGTATTACTAAGTACTACAAAGTATTTCCAGGTATTAACAAATATTACTAAGTATTACAAGGTATTACTAAATATTACAAAGTATTACAAGGTATTACTAAATATTACAAAGTATTTCCAGGTATTAACAAGTATTACCAAGTATTACCAAATATTACAAAGTATTTCCAGGTATTAACAAGTATTACCAAGTATTACCAAGTATTACCAGGTATTAACAATTATTACCAAGTATTACCAAGTATTACCAAGTATTTCCAGGTGTTAACAAGTATTACCAAGTATTACCAAGTATTTCCAGGTGTTAACAAGTATTACCTATTATTTCCAAAATATTCAAGTCCTACATTTGAATAAGTATAGAAATTTTTTACCGATATTGAATTTTTTGTTTTGATTTTCTTTAAGTTTTTGAAATTATTACCAAGTATTATCAGATATACCAGGTATTACTATTATACAAAAGTCTTATAATGTCCCAATTAATAGAATTTAAATGTAATTAAAATAAATTTCTATTATTTATTCCAAATGATGCATTTAATCGAATTAGTTAATCAAATTGATATTTAAAAGAATTATTCTATTTGGCAGAATTTTTACCCACCGGACACAAAAATTAATAAACTAATAATTCTATCACAAAATTAATATTGTAGATAAAATAAAAATTCGATTCAATAAATTATATTTTAAATTCGCCATGAATAAAAATTCACTGACAAATTAAAGCAAATTCACTAAACCGTTGATTAATGTTCATTTATTTCACACATAATGTGTATTTTTAAATTAAAGGGAGAAAAAAAATGAAGAAAGATTTTTTTCATTTTACTTTCATTAAATGACACACGTGAAAGCACCTATTTCTTACCGGCTAAATATATATCTATATAGCAAAAATACCTGCCCAGGAGTTTCTTTTAATGACGATCAATAAAAGTGCGGAAGAATTTTGCGGTCACTACTCGAGAATTAAGTTTTATATCTGCAATTTACTTCTCCAGTATTGCACGACATGTATTTCATTCACATTCCAGGAATATTCCATTGGAACTTTTAAAAATGTTCCATTGCAAATTGTATTCCCGGAATTTTGAATATTTTTATGAAAATTAGTGAAACGTTAGTTACTTAATTATAATGTCAATTATTAATTTTATTAATTATAAGAAAAAAGAAAATTATTAATTGCATATAAATTATTAATTTTATTAATTGCATATAAATTATTAATTTTATTAATTGCATATAAATAATTAATTTTATTAATTGAATATAAATTATTCATTTTATTAATTGCATATAAATTATTAATTTTATTAATTGCATATAAATTATTAATTTTATTCATTGCATATAAATTATTAATTTTATTAATTATACGTAAATTATTAATTTCATTAATTAAAAGAAGACTTAAAAAATATTCCATATTGTATCATTTATAAAATCTAAAATTTGAAATCAAGAAACAAATAAAATATTTGTCAATTATTTTAAACATTAATGTACCAAAATTGCGTGAATATTAAACAAATCATTACATGAAAACAACGGAATATGTTTACGAGTAAATATTGTAGATTTTCATAAATGAAATTACAATTAATTCGATAACGTCATTTTCCTGTCAACTTCTCAAAATACTTCGGGCTAAATTTTGCCGTGATGTGACAAGCTATTCACATACAAACTGATAATTAAACTAGAAATCGACACTGTTTTACAATTTATTGAAATTAATTGTAATTAATTAATTAATTTAAATAAAGGCGTGACGAATATTTTTAATCTATTAAATACTTTTATTAGCACTTATTAAAGATAAAAGTATTACTATAATCTATATAGAGAAATTTATCTGCTCTCTAAATCTGAATTAGTAAAAATGTTAACTTGTATTTAAATTAGCTACTGACTTTTTGCTCTTAAATTAGTTAAAATTTATTAATAAATAGTAATAAAAAATTTCTCCTAATTTTTAATCAAATTTTACTAACAGTAAAAAAAATTCTCTACTAATTTTGAATTAAATTTTGCTAATAGTAAAAAAAATTCTACTTAATTCATTAGTAAATTTTAAGTTATTTAAACTAAGCAAATAGTCAGTCACTAATTCAAATTAGTTACAATTTTTACTAATTCAGATTTAGAGAGCGTGGTTAAAAGTTAAATTTAAATTAATATTTTAAAAAGTCCAAATTTGAATTGTTTTAATCCATTAATTGATTTAATTGACGGAGCATGTTTGCAATTTGTAATAGAAAAATAATAAATATTTCAAACCTAGAAAACATCAGCCTTGTACCATTCCCTTATAGAAAGTGAATTTGGAACCATGTTTTTTTTAAAAACGAACTTTGAGAACTAAATTTTCAATTAAGAAAGAATTCCTTAATTTATAAGAGAAATAGCGAATTTACGAAATTTAATCACTTTCAAAATTGCAAAAAAAAAAAAAAGAATAGTACACTCACTTTTTTAAAATCGCGATAAAAAATGTGCGAAATTCAGAATTCAATTTAAAAGCACGATAATAAATGAACACGTTCAAACAGTCCAAATACCGAATTACAACTGATTAATTTAGAATCTATTTTGTGTGGATTTTCAGACTAGTTACAACCTGCAATTCAAGGTGACCGTCCTTTGTAGAACCGAATGCGAGACCAAAATGTAAATATACTACTCGAGCGCTACAGCAATTTACCAAACTATACAATACATTGATTTCATATTTTTCAAAGTTTCAAAAAAAAAAAAAATATTGTTAATTTACCAAATTTTTTTCTATTTTTTATGAAAACAGTTTTGATATATTTTCGTATTAAATAATATTACTGTACTATTTCCTCCTTTGTTTTTTGAGTTAAATTTAATTAAAAACTTTTTCCGATAAAAGTATTTAAAAATTATAACTCTTTTCACAATTTTACCAATTTTGGCTCCATTATATTATTTTTTTTTTTGTTTAATTCGCATATGCAACAAAAAATATTTTTATTCTAAAACAACTAATTTTATTAAATTATTCTTTTATTCAATGAAAAATATTTTTAATATTTCAAGATTATTTTCCAACATGGAAAATTTCAAAAGTAAATAAACATTATTTACTTTTGCGATGACTTTGATAAAAGTAACCCCCTATATAAAATTTGTTCTTTTGGGAAAATTATATTAATTTTTATTATCCAAAGAATGTATCAGAGACAAAAATCGATAGATTATCGGATTATTTTAGATTTATTCTCTTTAAAAAAAAAATCTTTATTACCAATATATTAACAATGGTTTGAATTTTTATACGTGAAGCATACTCAGAATTTCTTCTTATAGATAAAAGACTCACCGATAATAGCTCGACATAATACCGTCCCCCTTCCATCCCCCCTCGAGTCTTGATAAAACTCTTATATACAAGACCGAAGTGGTAAACATCCACTGCCGTTCCATCTCGCGTGCATTTGGTGTTCATAAGCACACCTACATTCATAATTGCTATCGTGGCATACATAATTACATGACCAAGTCGCCCGTAACAAATTTTTACTCTTTCTCTTAGAATTAAAAAAAAGTAAAAAAAAAAAAAAATTTATAAAAAGTTCTCAACGCCTTTGGCATAAGCGTGGACTCTCATAACGAACTTAAAAATTCTTCCACCTCACCAAAATCTTTAGTGTCTTGCTCATTATCAAAGTCTGTGAAGTATTGCTGCCGACGTGTAATGACGTTAAATTAATTACAAACTTATTAAAAGCACGAAGAAAATTTACATTATTCGAACTTTCTGTCTCTTTTAATGACATAACATTTTCGAATCGAGAAATTGAAAAATAAAAATACTTTCTGATTAATTATAAATAATACCAAATAATTTATTTTTAATTCTTAAAAATAAATTATTGAATTGTATTTTTTAGAGATGTATACATTTTTGAAAAATACAATTTCTCTCAGAAGTTACAATTTAGAAACCAAGACCACTGACCCAGATGCGGGTAATTTCACAGAACTAGTGTCGACAAAACTGCCGATATTGATTTTCGAATCAACGTTCGAAGAGTATACAACCATTTGCTTAGGAATGTTCAACCGGATGTTGACATCGACAACCACTTCCATTCCTGCCGTATTTATCACGAGAACTACAGGTGACAAACCTTCCAAACTTCGCAACACGACCAACACATGATCGTTTATCAATTCCATATCAATATTTCCATTCCTAATCACTTGATAACTCTTCCTCAATGCTGTCAATCTCTTGAAAAATTTATAATTCGAAACGGACGCTAATTTTTGTGCTTTCAAATTTAGTGTTCTATAATTTTCATTTACCGGTAGCCATGTTTTCTCAACAGTTGAAAATCCGCCACTTGTACTGTCATCCCACTGGAATGGTGTCCTCTCTGGATCTCTTGATTTTATAAAGTACCTGTCTGGACCAGCATTACAACCAGTAATATCACGAGTTTCTTCCCAGGTAAAACTGCGATCTGTCATTCCAATTTCATCTCCATTATAAACAACACAAAATCCAGGAAGAATCATACTCAACATAATGACCATATCTGACTTTTTTGCACCATATCTCGTCGCAAGTCGATGAGTATCATGATTACCTGTCACCCAATTTGAATCTTTATAATGGGGAATATTCTCCAGCCATGTTTCAATTTCACGTTTAAAATCTTTTGCTATTGAATTTTCATTCAGGGATGAAACAAAGACAAAATTAAATGGATTAGCACCTGCTTGAAAATACTTCATTATCTCATCTAAATTTGTGTACGCTTCCGTAACGATAAATTTACCATCTGTATTATGTGCATCTGCATATTGATAAAGCATATTTCTCCAGGCTCTAATCACTTCATATGTCTCAATTTGATCCTTACTGTAAATATGATCAAGTGAATCGTAATCATCAGACGGAACGTTGTTGTTGTTTCTTGGTTCATCCAGCATTCTCGTGTCCTCGAACATGAAATTCACAGCATCTACTCGAAATCCATCGACGCCTCGATCCATCCAAAAAGTTAATACATCAGACATTGTTTGATAAACGTCGACATTTAGATAATTTAAATCCGGTTGGCCAATTGCAAACTGATGGAGATAATATTGACCACGTTGTTCATTCCATTCCCAAGCGGAGCCACCAAATGCACTCAGCCAATTGTTGGGCGGCTTTCTGACGCCATTGACAATTTTGGCGTCACGCCAAACGTAAAATTCATCATATGGTTTGATCCTCTGCACACTCATCTTAAACCACTCATGTTCATTTGAACTGTGATTCGGCACAAAATCAAGAATCACCTTCAATCCCAATGATTTGGCTTTTGCCGTGAGTTTATCGAAATCATCAAGTGTACCATATGAGGGATCAACGTCAGTGAAATTGGCAACATCATAGCCAAAATCGACCTGTGGACTTGTATAAATTGGCGAGAGCCAAAGTGCATCGGCGCCAATGTCTCTTACGTGTTCCAATTTGCTCGTTATTCCATTAAGATCTCCAATACCATCCCCATTGCTGTCCTTGAAACTTCGGGGATAAATTTGGTAGATAATCGCGTCCTTCCACCAATCGTTACTAACGGCTTGGACGTGAATCACGACAAGGGAGATACAGAGGAGCGTTAACTTTGTCATGATTGATGGACAGACTGTGTCTGATATGTGTGGTTTATCAAATTTATACTCTACTATCTGCAAACCGAATTTACACAAACAATTTGTAATCGATTCACTTGTCTAACACCCTGGCCACTATTCAAAGTCCATAAGGAAATAAATGATTCAAACGCTGATAATACCATTGTGGATAAAGCAAATAAGCCAAACAAAATAACCGACTATTTTCTTTATCGATGCTACATTGACCGATAAGTTTTTTATTGCATTCGCAAATAGACGTCATTTCCTCTAAAATCAATTTACTTCAATGATTATACACACCACACTGTAAATACAGAGTTAAAATTTTACTCTAAAAAAGAAGTCTCACTTATTTGGAGTTGAATGATAAACCAAGAAAGATGAAATTTTACCTTAGAATTTAAAACCAAATAAGATTTTATTTGGTGTTGCTGCTAATTACAATTAACGTCAAAAGAACATTCAGAAAAAATTACATATACATGTTTGTCTCGAAGCTTACTAACCAATTTATTTGTTAAAAAAAAATTTTATTTGATTCAAAGAAAAGTCTTTATTTGATTCAAAGAAAAGTCTTAATTTAAACCAAAATATATTTTATTTGTGCCAAACAAAATTTTTTTTATTTGAAACAAAAAAATATCTTTATTGGGTTTTGAGGACTCGAATGAATATTCCACAAATCTTATTTGACATAATAGTTATTTGACATAAAATGCATTTAATATAAATTTCAATTGACATAAAATTCATATGA
>JUFY01000621.1:2388-14627 GCA_001855655.1 Leptopilina clavipes
CATGAAAAACTTTTTTTTTAATCATTCCTACAGTTCATTTGTCATTAATTACGTATCATTTAACACTGATTTCATTAAAGTGATCATCAGTAACAATTCCGGTTTGTTGAGTAAACATCATTTTGAACAAATGGATGGCAAAGTTATAATAGTTTTATAAATCAAAATTATCAGCTGTGGATTTACATTCCATTGCGTTTGCTCATAAAATAATAATAATAATAATAATAATAATAATAATAATAATAATAATGAATTTTCAGACAATCATAATTTTAATACTCAAACTTAATCAATTATCAACTTGAAAAAAATTCCTCAACATTACAGTAATTTGTACAAAACATTTTTTGTACGGTAAGTTCTATAATTTAAAATAAAAATATGCAGAAAGTACAGTAATGGGACTATAAAAGTAGAAGGTAAGTGCATTATTAGTACTTTAAATAAACGGCAAGTTTTTATAATTTAAAATAAAAAGATGCAGTAAGTACAATAACTGGTGTATAAAAATATACGGTAAGTACATTATTAGTACTTTTAATAAACAGTAAGTTCTATAATTAAAAATGAAAATATGCAGAAAGTACAGTAATGGGACTATAAAAGTAGAATGTAAGCGCATTTATTAGTACTTTAAATAAACGGTAAGTTTTATAATTTAAAATAAAAAGATGCAGTAAGTACAATAACTGGTCTATAAAAATATACGGTAAGTACATTATTAGTACTTTCAATAAACAGTAAGTTCTATAATTAAAAATGAAAATATGCAGAAAGTACAATAATGTGACTATAAAATAGATGGTAAGTGGATTATTAGTACTTTAAATGAACCGTAAGTTTCATAATTAGAAATGGAAAGATGTATAGAAAGTACTACTATATCGGCACTAGAATGGACGGTAAGTGCATTATCATCAATACTTTAAATAAACAGTAAGTTTCGTAATTGAAACTCAATTTTTACGATAAGTGAAATAACGAGAAATTGTATAGACGGTAAGTGAAAATTTGTACTAATTGCAAATGAAACTGGTGTATAGTATTAATCCAACATTCGGTAACTAGAAACAGGAATTCAAAACAGGAGCTTCAGTTCGAGAATAACTGATGTAAAAGTAGACGGTAAGTTTGAAATATACGGTAAAGAAATTTTCTGGTATAGAAAGAGAACGATATAGAATAAGTGAAGTTGGCAATTGAAGATGCAATTAAATTATTATTGCATTATTGCAATGGTTTGCAATTACCAGTGTAAATATTTAGACTGACGGTAAGTGCAATGATTCAAAATCGACAGTAAGTTTTTTCCGAACTTTAATAAGGTAAATGCAATAATTGATACTAAAAATGAGAATGTAATAAACGCCAAGTTCAACAATAAATTCTAGAAGAAACGGTAAGTGCTTTAATAAGTTTAAAAAAAGTGGACTTAAAACCTAAAAGGAACGGTAATAAATTTGCTAATACGCAAAATATTCAAAATAGACAAAAACTGAAGAAACACATCATAAAATCGGTAAACGAATGTCAAAAACTAACGATTATTTTATCGGAAAAAAGTGCAAACCTGAAGCGAATTCCAGAGATGAAAATTCTGTGAATATATATACATGGAATCAGATATACTTTCTACTGTTTGGAGAATATTATCGCAGAGAATGTAGAACAGTAAAGATGAGAATTGTGGGAGTAGTAAATTGTAGTAATATAGAACATTGTGTATATGTAAAATGAAATGGCATCACGTTTGGACCGCATTGGCGATAAAACAGTGTAGCGAACCTGAGAAATAAAGGCAATAAATGATGCAGCGGCAGGTGTACAGTTTCGAGTTTAACGACTGGTCCGATCTCAGACTCCAGAGCACCTGTATATAACACTTTGGAGTGAACCATCGAAACATCCCAGAGCCGCCACCTCGTTATTACTCTTTTCTCCAATACAGTAGCCTCATTTTCTCATGCATGCGCTTTTTTTCTCTTTCTCTTTTATCTACAATAAATATATATAAACATCGACAAACTCTTGTAAATTATGAATTATTTATAATCTCCATAAGATGAATGAAAAATGCAAATTTCTTTTAGCCGAATTTCATTCTAATATATATATATATGTAATAAAATTTCTCCTATAGAATTTATACACAACAAATGTATTTCCGTTTAATAAAATTCATAACTCGCGGCGCTGTTTTTAAATATATGTATACAATATAATAACGTCAAGAAATTAGAGAATCGGTTCGAGTTTAATGAAAGGCTGCTGGAGATACGAGATTAACTAATAATATAAGATTCCGTAACGTCGCGTAACTGATAAGAGGGCTCACTTTACATCTAAGCAATATAACCAGAAGATTATCTGTGGCCATTTATCATTTGGCATATATAGGTGAGGAAACGTGTTTCAATGCCGGGAGTGGACAACATATAAGTGGCTTTGATGCTATACCATGAGGCGCGATGGCGAGTAAGATTTGAATCTCTGTTTTATATTACGCACTGTAAAGCGTTAAGCTTGTTTTATGACTGCACGCTGATTTCACTATGGCCAGCAACACTCAAAGGGCGAAAGAAATAATTCAGTAGACGCGAAGCAACAGAAATTAACTCTCCTTTATAAGGACACTAACGAGCCTTGAAAAAATAGGGCACTACTTTGTTACATGCAAATTTTATATATTATATATATTTCTCCAACAAACTTTTACACGAAAAAAGAAAGAAAAAAAATTTTATAGTGAAAATAACCGACTTTTTATTTCATTACTACAAGAGAGAGTCTTGAGTATTATCAATCTACGTATACGGTATGTGAAAACCGTGAAATCATAATTCACGGTACGTAAAATTGTTTTGCACAATTTTTGGTACTTAAGGGAACGAGAAAGCAATTAAATGAAATTAATAAGAAGCTTAGGCCCTAGGTACAACTGTAGATATATCTTGACGGTAAGTGCAACGCGTAGATATATCTTGACGGTAAGTGCAATGCGTAGGATTAGAAATTGACGGAAGATATATAATAATTGGAACAGAAAGTGTAGAAACTGTAATACTGGTTCTTATAATAAACAGTAGGTGCAATAATTAAATCTTTAAAACCACAGTAAGCGCAAAAAGTGAAGTTAGAATAGACGGTAAGTTCTTAAGTATATGCAATTATTTGTACTTAGCAACGGTAAAGTCAATAGAGTTAGCAATTAGGAATATTAGGCGCTAAGTAACTTAGATATATCCTGACGGTAAGTGCAATAAGTAAAATTAAATTTGACGGTAGATATAGTAATTGGAACAGCAAGTGTAAAAACAGCACGAGCTTAATGATGATCCTAAGTGCAATAGTGGTTCTTATAATCGACGACAGAGGCAATAAGTGAAAACCGTGAACTTGGAATAGACGGTAAGTGCTTAAGTATATGCAATTATTGGTACTTAGCAACAGTAAAGTCAATAGAGTTAGCAATTAGGAATATTAGGCGCTAAGTAACTTAGATATATCCTCACGGTAAGTGCAATAAGTAAAATTAAATTTGACGGTAGATATAATAATTGGAACAGCAAGTGTAAAACAGCACGATTTTAATGATGATCCTAAGTGCAATAGTGGTTCTTATAATCGACGACAGAGGCAATAAGTGGAAACCGTGAACTTGGAATAGACGGTAAGTGCTTGAGTACAATTATTGCTATACTTAAATTATACTCTATACAATAGAGGCAATAGTCAGCAATAAAATATTAGACCCTAAGTACAACTTATGGCCAACAACCATATAGATATATTCTGACGGTAAGTGCAATGTGATCCCTGCTAGTAACGACCGGTACAATAATTGGAACAGTAAGTGCAAAAACAGACCTTAAAATATGACCCAAGTGCAAAATTGGTTCTTATCACAAATATTTCCCTATATTAAAACACAAAGAGACGGTAAGCCTTCAAACCAAAGACGGTAAGTGACGTTCATTGTTATTGCGACTAATTCTAACTATAAATTTCCCAAAAATTTTTCTCTCATAACCTTTTGTTCATAGGGAAATTCTAAAAAATTGGAAATACTTTTTTCTTAAACATTTATAACACTTATTTGCATTATTTTTAATGAATCAGAAATTAATGATATACGCTCTTGTAAATACATAAAAATTTGCTGTTCAAAATGAACCAAACTTTGCATTGAAAATGGTTTCGTGTTTCTCGATAATGTATATGAAAGAATTGGAATTTAAGAGGGGGATAAAAACGGGAAAATAATGCAATTTAGAGAACAATTTTGATTGAATTGCGAGGATGTATAATTTTAAGGAAGGTATTATATATTACTATATAGCGAGAGGGAGAAAAAGACTTGAAATTCTTGTTTTCCATCACAACAGGTGCTCTGGACGAGTATAAAGGTTTTACAACCGGTGTACCCTCGGTATCGATTTCAAAGCTCCTACCGACGGACAATCACACAGCGGGGGTATGGGGTATCATCTTGTCACGCCATTTTGTCTGCCATGGAAATTTACGAATGGAACAGGTTGCTTGCATTGCCACCTACCCAGTGGGCGATCGTAATGCTTTTAAGTTACTGCTTCTTCAAGACAAGCTTAAAGCTACCTTTTTACTTCTTATTTATTTTAAAGCCACCCTTTTTACTTTTTATTTACTTTTATTATATTCTGTTTATGTTTTTCTTTTTTTTTTTCATGTCATCTTTCCGACATTATGACACTTCAATTCTTTTTACGCACGAATATTATATTCTCTGACAAAATTCAAGTCCGATTAATAAAAAAAAAAAATATATATCCTTTTCATTCAAATCTACATATATTAAATTCAAAGGACAATAAATTTTTAAATAAATTTTAATCAATATAATGGCATTCTTTATAAAATATATAATTTCATTTGCAACTGCAATTTGAATTTCTGTTCAGTTTAATTATATATAAAATTAAACTGATGATTAATCAGCTCATCTCAATGAAATTACAAAATACTATAATTATTATATTTTAGGAAAATAATTTTCATTTAATTTCAATTATAAAATAATTAAAATACCTTGAAATGAATAACACTGAAAAAAACATTCTTTCAATAATAAATAATATCCAAATTAACTGAATATTAAATTCCACCATAACTTCAAGGAGTTAAAATATCTTTATCAATGTTAGTTATTTACGTTCACTGGTTGAAATTATTTTCAGATACTTATATGCACAGAATCGCGAAAGAAATTGAGCATTAATTAATAACTTGTACAATATTTACGACTCGGTAAAAGTTTTCTTTTTTTTATCAACAAAAAATTATTAAAAGAGGACGTGGTAATTTAGTATTAAGTATTAAGTAAGTTAATGATAATTTGATGCTATTTTAATAAAGCAATAAAATGAAAAATAAGAAATACAATATTTAATGAGCCTCGGTAGGAGGATGTTCTTTTTAATCGTTTCATTACCAGTAATGCGACTCCATATTCGGAGCAAGAGATGAGCTCATTAAATCATCATTTGTTAGCTGTACTTTCTTGAGTCCTTTTAAACTGATGTATTATTTTTTTCATCCCGCAGCCAAGAGGTCACGTGCACGAGTAACGTGAATTAATTTTTTGTCCCGTGAGAGTTAATATACAAACGTAATAATGCGCAAAAGATATAACTTGACGAAATTTGTCACGCTCCAAGGAGATTGAATTGGCGAAAAGATAATTTTAAGGATATGGCACAGAAAATCGTTTATTATATGTCTATACCATTGATTATAATTCGTCAGTAAATAACATTAAAAAGTACTGTTCATTTTCAAAAACTACCGTCGAAGCTAAAGTTAACGGAATATTGTAACTTAAAATATATAACCAACAAGTTTATAATTATTGATATTTAAAAAGAAGGTAAGTGAATAATAAAGCGAAACATTATTCATAGAAAAAAAAATAAAAGAAACGATAAGTGCAAAAAGGTAAAAAGAGACGGTAAGTGTCAATAATAAAAATGTAAAGAAACATAGTGTCGAAAGAAATGAAAGTTAAAAGGAAACGGTAAGTGCAAACTTGATTATAATTCGTCAGTAAACAACATTAAAAAGTACTGTTCATTTTCAAAAACTACCGTCGAAGGTAAATTTAACGGAATAATTGTAACTTAAAATATATAACCATAAAGTTTATAATTATTGATATTTAAAAAGAAGGTAAGTATGAATAATAAAACGAAACATTATTCATAGAAAAAAAGATAAAAGAAACGATAAGTACAAAAAGGTAAAAAAAGACGGTAAGTGTCAATAATAAAAATGTAAAGAAACATAGAGTCGAAAGAAATGAAAGTTAAAAAGAAACGGTAAGTGCAAACTGTAAAAGAGACGGTAAGTGTAAATATAATGAAACGAAACATTATTGAGAAAAATAAAAGATAAACGACACAGTAAGTGCAAACTTAAGAGACGGTAAGTGTAAATCGAAACGAAACATCATCGAAGGAAATAAAAAATAAAAGAAATGATAAGTGCAAACTATAAAAGAAACGGTAAGTCCAGAAATAATTAAAATGTAAAGAAACATTGTTGAAAGAAATAAAAGTTAAAAGAAACAGTAAGTGAAATTATTGAATATTAAAAACAGTGACAGGGAATTGATCAAAACTTACACAATGAACGGTAAGTGCAATATTGTTAAGTGGAAAAATTTAAACTTCAAAAAATCGGAAAGAAATAATTGACACTGATAATAGACGATACGTACAATAATTAAAAATGAATTGAATAATTAAATAATAAAAAAACGGTAAGTGCATAAAAAAATCAACCATATGACATATAGGTTAAATTTTACCGTAGATTATAATTGAGCATGTCAATGCAATAACCGTCTGAGCGCTCGACCGGTTATTGCATTGACACGCTCAATTTCCGCCTAGTTTGTCACTATCATTACTCAAAAAGTAAAAAATTCAAAAGCATTAAGGTCAAAACAGAATTAACGGTAATTTCAATATATACCTGCTAATTAATAATAATAATAATAACCTACCAAAAGTTTCTAATGCCACAAGAAAAAGTTCTATCTAATAGAAAAGAAAGTACATACAACACAATATATAATGATAGTTTTAGAGAATTAATTTGAAAAATATTTTATAAATCAATTTTTTTTTGCAATCGTCATTAGACCCTTCGTGTTTTTATCATCACAAGAAAGAAGCGAGAAGGATTTTTTTCTATCTATATTATAACATAAAGACTAGCTTGTCGAAATGTTTACACGCTTTTAGATATTGTCGTAACTAAAATATACACGTGTCTAATTTAAACAGGTGAGATTCTTAAACCTAATCACCTAGAAGAAAAAAAGGCAGCTGACTGAAAAATTACGAAATTAACTTTCGTCATCATTAACACCTCTAACTTCTGTATATATATATATATATATATGTTTTCAACTGGAGAATGGAATGCGATAAGGAAAGAGTGGAATTGGAATCGTGTGAATATAGTCTTTACAACTCTATTCGCAATAGTTTCGCCGTAATAGAGAGAGAGGGAGAGAGAAAGAAAGAGAGGGCAGGTGTATATTTCAAGGTTTGGTTAAACCATTACTGTGGATTTAACCAGAAACAAATTACGACGTTAACTGCCATTGCAGTTAAAAGTTTTGAAACGGATTATTTTATTTATTAGCATACCCACGAAGTAATGTTTGCTCTCGAAAAGTTGACTTTGGAATTAGACTCAATCTCTCAATAGATATCCGCTATTCTATCTATATTATATTTAATTCTAATGTAAATGTATTCAGAGTACTCCGTAAAAAAACGATTTTAAAATTCTGGATTTTCCTGTGGGCAAAATTTTTTTTAATTTCAAAGAAATTAATAACTTACTCTTCAAGTTGTGTAAAAATTTTGGAATGTAATTTTTGTTTAACAAATTCATTATTACCACTCCTTTTTCTAAATAATGCAAAGCAATAACTTAATACAACAAAGCAACTCTAAAAAAATAGAAACACCATTTTTTTATTTACCTCATCTTTTCTCCTGACATCTCTTAATGTTTCTCTAGCAAAGTTACTCCAAACCATTGGAAGTTGCAGATGTTAAAAACTGATGACATTCTGAAAATAATGACACTAATCGCAATAGATTTGTACAAATGCAAAATAATATATAAAACAATTGTTGACAAAAATATACATATATTAAACATAAAAATTAAAATTTGAAACAACATAGTGACATAAAGAAATTATTTTCATGCAAAGTACTCACATTGGAACCGGTAACACCAGTTACAGTGCGACTCAAATTTTATGAGCCGAAAAAATTCCCGATTTTCCCTACCTAGTTTTTTGTTTAATACGGAACGCAAATTCACTTTGTTCATACAAAAAAAGCTATTCCTACTTGCCCGATTTTTTTACGTATTCGACTAATTAATTGAAACCTAATTTTTAATCAACACACATACATGCACTCCACGGTCCTCTCGCATACCGCCCAGGTGCAAAAAGCCTACACTACGGCTAACGCGTCCCGGGACGGGTTACCATCACCTGAACTCAAACTCCAATTTCTGAAAAGAGAACTTATTAAACGTTTTTAAATGTATTTACGAAAAAATTTAACTTTTGAAATTTTACATCTATTAACTTTAAATTTGAATAATTGAATGTAAAATTTAAAATGTACATATCAAAAAACTCAATATTGATAATTACTATAAATTTAATAAAATATGTTTCAAAACAATGAATCTGAATTAATTTTTGTTAAAGAAAAGAAAATTATATTCTTGAAATCCTTAATGGAAAATTGCAAAACATTTAGCAAATTATATAAGAAAAATCACATAATAATATAAACAATAAAAAAACATTGACAAAACTATTAAATTAGTAGTAAAAAAATACTACAAAAATAATATGTTTCGTCAATGGTGTCACTATGTTGTTATAATGCCTTCCCTGTTTTAAGAAAATTTTAATCCTCCTAATAATATTTAATTAATAATTACAATTGTTAATTTTAATTAACAAATTAATTTTTTAAATGAGAAAATATTTCCAAATAACTCGAAAACAATATTTAAGAACTTAATTTCAAATTTTTGAATTAATTTATCGTAATTGATTTTAAATGAAATGAAATCAAATCAAAAACTATACGTCAAACAGGGAAGGCTAAATAATAAATAATAAAAGTGGAATGAGTAATGGAATAATAATAATTTGACTCATTGTTTGATGAATAAAATAATCCCACGTTGTGGTGATGGGATTTTGCATCATCACCCCTTCTGAGCCACCCCCGAATATCCCTGACTCTTGATTGCACGTCTGCGCCAGGTCGGGGGCCACACGGAACCGTTAAAAAAATATTTGAGAATTAAAAAAAATAATAATAATAAAAAAAAGAACGGCAGTGTGCAGGGACTACTTTTCTTCTCCACATCCTTCCTGTCCTTCAGATTGTCGACTGGACACACACACACTGTAAAATAAATAAATAAATAAAATGATTAGAAAGTTAAATAATAAATAAAACAATTGTTTTTTATAAACAAACAAACATTACTATAATTTTTCGATGTTGACAAACGACAATAGCAATGACAATTGACGGAAATGAATATAGTAGAATTTTTAGGTTATAGTTTCTGAAGTGACAAGAACAAGTGTGCCAACCATGTAACACAAAACAACATAAATAATGGCGCCAAATTTAAAAATTGCTATGATATAAATTAATCGTTTTGTGCTGGATATATATAAAAAATATAAACAAAGAAATTTTAATAAAACACAATATTGAGGCAGATGATTATTTTCTAAATATAAAGTACAATATGTGTTAATATGTAAAGAATGGAAACTTTTTTCTAGACATTATTTTGAAATACTTAAATGATGAATCTAAATACAATCAATTGATGAGAGAAACAATTCTAAAGATACTCTTAATATCTATATATCTACATTACAAATAGATAACGGATCCTCAATCTCTAACCTTTGTCTCAAATGTACAAATATACTGTTTCAAAATTTACTGTATCTACTCCTATAAGTTCAAGTAACTTTGTACCAAGAATAGACAAATCTATTAATCAGGTGCGACAATTCCACAAGAGACAAATCCGCACATTCATTAAATTTAGACTCAATTCCTATATATCTGAAACCAATTTTCAACTTTTGACCCAATTTGTAACTAACTAACTAAAATAAAAAGTTTTAGGTTATGTTTGTAATATTTCAAGTGAAAATACAGAAAGATTATCAACTATTAATACACTCAAAAAAAATTTTATTTGATTTAAATAACCGATTACTTGTCTATTATCAAATAAATATTTATTTGTATCAAATAAACTTTATTTGAGTCAATTAAATGGTATTTGATTCAAATACAGAAATTATTGATTCAATTACAGTTTATTTGGTTGAAATAAAAATTATTTGGTTCAAGTAAATATTTATTTGATAATAGACAAGTAATCGGTTATTTGAATCAAATAAATTTTTTTTTCAGTGTACAAACTACTCATGCTTAAGGGCATGTTAAAGTCGATGCAATTTTTCCATTAAGCTGCAATGAAAAAAGTGCCACGACTTGGACATGCCCTTAAGTATTCATTACATCAAAAATATTCAATAAAAACTGATTTCGTTTTTACATATAATTAAAATGGAACTTTTAATTAAGATAAATCTATCAGAAACATAACCTATCATTCGTTTGCAGGCTTCTAAGGTCCCTTTCACATATTTTCCTAGTCAATCAAATAAGAAGAAAAAATTAATAATTCTCGACTCATGGTTTATATTTAGAGAAAAAGAAGAAGAAGAAGAAATGGTTTTAAAATAAAAATCCGTGTACCTAACAACAAATCCTTGAAAATCCTTACCTATACAGAAAGCATCCTTGACTAATTTTATCTGAACGAGTCTCGCGACGTCAACATCCACGTCACAGAACATTGGATTTTAAACCATCGAGACGGATAATTAGACCCAGAGGGTCCAGGTATCTCCATTTCCGGGAAGTCAGGGGTGTGTGTATCTTTTACCAGAGAACAATGGATGCTCGAGGTGTTTTGGAGTATCGGTGACACGGGGAGAGAAAGATGGTCGAGCCACTTGAAAGTGGATTGAGTGGAGAGTATTGACTATGGCAAGTCAACCGTTTTCTAAACCGAGGGGGTTCCACTTCACTTCTATGCACCTGTGTTCCGTTTACATTTATACACCACACTCCAGCATCCCGGGCTCTCTCTCTATGCCCACAGGCACTTGAGAATGACAGGGACCCACTAACGCACAATCATTCCATGACCCATGGGGGAATAAAGCATTCTTCACTCACTAAAGTAAGTAATAATGCGCCTCTCCAGTACAATATTCACAAAAACGAACCCCGCGGTGTAAAAAGGCGTGACGAAAAAGACCACCTCTTCAAAAATTAACAACATCCAAATTGTCTAGATGTAATTCCACCTTTTTTTTTCTCATTCCAAATAACACTAAAAGGTTTCTTTTTTTTTAACTTTCAGGTTATTTTAGAAAATAATGTGCTCGGTGCGTTACACTAAAGAAAAAAATTTATCAGAAACAACCGAATTTTGGTTTAATCAAACAAATAAATAAAAAAAGTATTAAACTATCAAACATTTCTTTGAATCAAATAAATAATTATTCAAGTTAAATTGTTTACAAATTAAAATCTAAATTGACAGACTGACTGCAAACTTTTGTCAATTTTTACTTTTTCCAGAGTAAATTTTACTAATTTTACTAAAATTTACTTTGGAAATAGTAAAAATTGACAGAACGACTGCAAACTTTTGTCAATTATTACTATTTTCGAAATAATTTTTAGTAAAATTAGTAAAATTTACTTTGGAAATAATAAAAATTGACAGAAGGGTTGCAAACTTTTGTCAATTTTTACTATTTCCGAAATAATTTTTAGTAAAATTAGTCAAATTTACTTTGGAAATAGTAAAAATTGACAGAACGACTGCAAACTTTTGTCAATTATTACTATTTTCGAAATAATTTTTAGTAAAATTAGTAAAATTTACTTTGGAAATAATTTTTAGTAAAATTAGTCAAATTTACTTTGGAAATAGTAAAAATTGACAGAACGACTGCAAAATTTTGTCAATTATTACTACTTCCAGAGTAAATTTTACTAATTTTACAATAAATCAAATAAATCAAATAAATA
>JUFY01000644.1:2439-15607 GCA_001855655.1 Leptopilina clavipes
TTTTTGGTAGAAATAAATCTTTGTCCAAGGAATAAGTTTTTGTCGCGCAAAGTCCAAAGTTTCGTTTTCGAATGACAAAAATTTAATACCTGGGAGGCGCTCTTTAATGTTTCTTATCTTTCGAGTACATTAGAGCTACCGTTAGACATTTTGCGTGATAAAGAATATTTAATTTTACCGGCTCTTTGGCTTCTTCACTCCATCCGATGATAAAAATTCACTAATTTCGTTTCAATAGGAATATTTGAATAAAAATATCACCAGTAGATTAATTTTTACTTTTTGAAATTGTCAGTCAGTAAAGAAAAAAAAAGGTGAATTGTCCGACTTAAAAATAGTGCGAAAAAAGAAAATTGTAAAAAAGAATTCGAAAAATATGAATAAAAAGTAAAAATTTTTTAATTCAAAAATCTTTACGCGATGACAGCATCCGTTTTGAAGGCTTGCGCAATAAGAGTGTGTGGGACTGTGGGTACACACTTCTTATAATATATGATGATTTAAGGAGCGCGACGCGTAATTCCTCTGATCGCGTGTTTTCTCGACGATGTGTTGAATTCCAGGAATAAAGAGAAGAGGGCCAGTTTTAATTTCAAGAATCGTGTCTGTCTCTTGTTGGTTTCGCAGTAGCTTCTCTTCATTCCGAAAAACGGCGCCAATTTTTATCTCCACATGAGCCGCGCGCGGCACCCTTGACGAATTCCGCAAATTAGTCGCGATTTTAATAAGATGAGAGAGAAGGGCTCCTCTCCCCTATATAAATGACCTCTCTGACACTCGCCGACTTTTTATCTCGCATCAATCTTTACACCTCCCTGAATTGGCGGCGAAAATTTTTTTTACTTTTCTTCCATCTAGAACAAAATAAGAAAAAAATTCATTTGGAATAATTAAAATAATTTTTTACAGGTGGTTCTCACGTCAATGCACAAATATATACCGAAGATTTGGATAATTCGTTGCGACGATCACAGAGATGATAATTTATTTTCACAACCTTGCAAGGCATTCAGTTTTCCAGAGACGGAATTTATTGCAGTGACTGCCTATCAAGTAAGTTCGATAAAATAAAAAAAATAAAAAGAATAAAAAAAAATTGGTTCTTATCTGTGCTAAATTACCGATTTGTTTCTATAATCTCGACTGAAGATAAATTCTCTACAGAAGAAGTAATTTTCCTCCTTTTCTTTTTTAGAATGAAAATATCACGAGACTAAAAATCAACAACAATCCATTTGCAAAAGGCTTTCGAGAAAGTGGTCAGTCGCGTTGCAAGAGAAAACTACAAACACCTGAGGATCAAATTCTGGATCCTTTGGATTCACAGGACGATGAGGGAAATGTCTCGTCATCTGACTGTGAGACTGGTGGACAATTGCGGGACTCGTCGGAGTGTTCAGCGAAGAGGACAAAAAGATCGCCTAGTGAAACGGGAAGTATTACTGATGACAGTGGTATCAGTAGTTCCGGAGGTGCGACTCCACCACCGCCTTTATCCTCAGAGGCACTTTCTCCTCTTTCTGAAGCGAATTTCCGCGTTTCACCACCATTGGAGCATCATACCGGCAATCAAACCCGTCTTTATCGACCGTGGGCCGATTCTCCCTCGCCTTGCCGATCACAGGAACCTGCATTACCGACCATCGCGCCATATTCCCTGTTTTTCCCACTGTTGGCACCTGAACAACAATTGGCCGCACTTGAATACTCCAGACTACAGCAAATACATTTTCAATCGAATCTTCTTCTACGTAAAATGTATCATTAATTTTGCTTTTTCTACTTCTTATAATCGTTATTTATATTTATGTTCTCTTGAATCCTTCATTCCCGTTTCTGTATGAAACGGTTAGAAGAAAGAGAATAGAAACCGAATGATACCAGGTTTTCTATATTAAAAAATCCGAATTGATCTCTGTCTCAATATTACCTGTATATATAAAATTTTTAGAAGAAAATATTTAGAGATGGCCAAAGAATTTTATTTCGCATCAGGGAATAATATTTATTCGTCGAAAATCTGAATTCTTGTGTTGTGATAATCAATTTTCACTCATATTGCTCAATTTTTTTCCTTATTTTTAAATATCTCAATTCGAAATTGTTATTCAAATTTTGGCAAATTTTTAAAAATTGTAATTCTAATCGAACGTGGAAAATTTTTACAGATTCAGTATTTTGAAATAATGTGCCTTTTAAACGTAAGATTTGTATATAGAATAATTAGATATTTTTTTAATTGAAAATAAAAAATTAATAGCAACATGTAAATATATATATATATATAGTTAAGACAAAGAAAAATAAATCGTTACCAGTTTACTGTTAATTTCTTATAATGAAAAATAAAATTCTTGATATTAATATTATTACTTTATATTTCGAATATGTCCCTAGTTTTCTTTTACCAGACAATTTCTACCTACTGTCGATAAAAAATTGTAAAAGTATCTCTAAATTAAATTTGGCAAATTTATTTGTTTGCTAATTGCTTATAGAAACAATACTGCGTAATAGAAAGAATTTACAATACAGCATAACTTAGAAATGAAATCATTAGCATTCGATTTGTATGCCAATTACTTAATGTAGTTCAAAACTATTCTCTCTCTCTCTACCTCTCACTCTTATCCACTGACTTAAAATTCCGGAACGTGTAACGGTATCAAACCGTTATTGATTACTGTTTATTCCCCAAACGAGATTTTTTTTTCACAGATGCGGATCGAATTTTAATTTTTTATTACTGTTTCACTTTGCAAGTGCGCATCAAGGTAAAACAATCATAAACATAACCTCTAATTTTTTTGCTTCTTCACGTCGCGTCACACTTAAGTCAGTTTCGTCAATAGGAATTTTTCTTCAAAAAAAAAAAATCAAAAAAAAAAAAAAAGGAAAAGGAAAATACTTGCATAATTATAGATTAGACGCAACATTTTTGGTCACCGTGTCCATCGACGTATTTTGGGCAATAGGGAGGATTGTTGCTTGACAGGCAGAATGAGCCCTTCGAGCCGGTAGGCGTGTGCTGACCCATGATTAGATACTCGCCGGCTCTCTGGCTAATCCTTGGACCCGAGGGACATCTTCTTGAGCAGGGCTCGGCGAGCATTTTTCTCCCACCGTCATCGACACTCTGCGCCATGAAGCACACAACCCACACGTGACTGCACAATTGGAAATTCGTCTGATTCTCACAGAATGGCTGTATTTTTCCACCGTTCACACAAAAATCCACGTGGCCCATTCTTCCCTTGTCGCCTAAAAGGAAAAAAAAAAACATTTCAATCACCGTTTTTCAAGTTTACAAGGTTATTTCCACATAAATTCTAAACTGGCCGCGTGGAAATGTACCCGACTGGCAATTGACCAGTCCGGGTTCGATTCTTCCCTGGTGTAAATTTTTTTCCCCTATACAAATTACAAACAGACTATATTATTACTATTTTTACAATTTTTCATCATTATTTTTAATTTTTTGATTACTATTAGTATTATTATTATTACTATTATTATTACTATTATTATTACTATTATTATTACAATTACTATTATTATTATTATTACTATTACTATTACTATTATTATTATTATTACTATTACTATTATTATTACTATTATTATTACTATTATTATTAATGTTGTTATTATTATTATTATTATTTTTTTTGTTATTAATATTATTATTGTTGTTGTTGCTGTTGTTGTTGTTATTTATTTATTTATTTATTTATTATTCACCGTAATATCCAGCGTTGGTGTGAATGACTTGTACAAAATCGGCGTCGCCACTATCGAGACGATTCGTGAGACTGGATCGAATTAAGGGCCTTGCGGGATCGAGGCCAATGATTCGATTCATTCGAAAAAGTAAATAATTCGCCATTATTCCACAAAGATGAGCGCCGAGGGAATGACCAACGCAAGTTGTTCTCAAAATTGGCAAACCGAGATTCCTCAAGGTCGTGAGACTTCCGGCGAGACATCGCGCCACAGGACGAAGATTTGCAACCGCCGCTGGATAACATGGTGGCGCACAAAGTGCTCCCCAATCAATGGCGAAGACATTGTAACTCCCATTTCGTAAATAAGCATCCCTGAGAATCATCATTGGCACCGAGTCCTCAGTTCCTGGAATAATAAATTAATTTCAATTCCATTTATTCATTTATTGGAATATTTTTAAATTATAATCGATTCTATCAGAAAATACCCAAATTGTTCAGAATTTAAAAAAAAACACTTTTGGGATTTAAAAAACTATATTTTTGTTTTTCATTAACAATCGCAAAGTTTGTTTATTTGTCATCATCAATAATTATTGACATTGACAATCTTTCGCACTGTATTTTCTGAAGAGAATTATTCTTGTATATATAACCTTCAAGAAGTCCATTCAAGCAGAATTTAATGATACTTTTGCGAAGTAATTTCAACAGTTTTAAAAATACGAGAGAAAGGTTGCTTTAAGATTTTTACAGACATTTGTGGTAATGTTCCATTAGTATTCCTGGATAAAATAAAACCCACTTGAATTTGCATATATCAATGGCAAGAATTATTTAATTAAAAATTATTTGTGACGCGTCGCGAAGAAAGATTTAGCAAAAAATTATAGGTTATGTTTGTCATTTTTAAAAATCATGTAAAAAGGCATAAAAAGTATTAAGTCTCAATGCAAAATAATATTTCCGTTTTCCTTACATCTGAAATATTAAAAAAAATTATTTTCATTTTACAAAATTAAGTAAAACAATTATAAACATAACCTATCATTTTTTGCATCTTTCTTCGTGACGTGCCACAATTATTTATTTATTATTAAATTATTAATTAATACATTTCTATTTCTATTAATTTAATAACTTTGATGTTTTTCTTTCCCGCAGTTTTTTTTTTGTATATAATTAAAGAAATAAATTTCTCAAGTATATAAATAAAATAGAAAAAATTTAGGAGGAAATGAAGGAAAAAAGGGAAAAAAATTGTCAAAAAAAAAAATCTCACCGGCGTAGCCATGAATTAGAATAATATTTTCTTTGGCCGCATCGTAACCTCCGCGAAGCCAATCGGATTTTCGAAGTTCCTGGAGTTTCTCCTTGGGTTTGCCAAGTTCTGAATAAAGATAAAGATGCACATCAGGATCAGGACACGAGTCCTTGTCATTGCCCCTCCTCCAGGTGCATTTATCCTCACTGTAATTGGCCGCGGCGCCACTTTGAATCGCTTCCTCAATTGGGCCCCTGGGGGGCCTGCAAATCACCTCTTTATCGCCACATATCAGTAGAAAAATAAACACCACCAAAATTAAAAGGGAATTCCAATTATTTAAATCCATCTTCTCTTCATGTGACACACCTGAAATCACTCAATACTATTAATTATTGTTCCTATTTTTTTATTACTGTTTTTATTTTTTACTATTTTTATTCTTACTATTTTTTATTGCTTTTTTTAATTTTACTATTTTTTATTACTATATTTCATTAGTATTTTTCCCTATCTTTTATTACTATTTTTTTACTATCTTTTATTACCATTTTTTTACTATTTTTTATTACTATTTTTTTACTATTTTTTTACTATTTTTTATTACCATTTTTTTACTATTTTTTATTACTATTTTTTTACTATTTTTTTTACTATTTTTTATTTCTATTTTTATTATAATTATTATTATTTATTTACTTATTTATTTACCACTCACTTTCTTGTTAATTATTTACTAATATTTACTCGAGAAATTTAAAAAGTGGCAAAATTGTCAAAATTGAAATTAACGTGACAAATGGAAACAAATGGAAACGAACGATGTCCCGTCGATTTTGAGACTGTTTTAAAAAGATTAATCGAATCACCATTCGGCTGTCTCCCCCTTTTTTTTTACTCTCTCAACGTTCCTCCACTTCTTCAAAGCGCGAACCTTGGTGTACTTTACCGTTTATCAGTGACGCCAATCCTTTTACTCAAATGGGTCAGAGGAATAATTCCCCCCCTCCCCCTATACTCTCAACCCCCCTCTCCTTCGGCCCTTGATAATTTTTTGCAATTTTAAAAATTAAAAAACAAACATTTGCAATTTAAAAAACCGAAAAATTTTCCCATTTTTGAATGTAGTTAAAATAAAATTACAAAAATGCAATATTTTCAAAGTAAATGTCAGGGAAAAACAAAAATCAAGAGAGAAAATAATAAAAAAAATAAAAAAATAAATTTAATTTACAAATCTAAAAAGGAAATTGCGGATCAGAAAATTTTTTTCTAATAATGATTAACGGAAATATTTAAATTTTAAACGTTTCCGGAACGTAAAATAGAAAAAAAGTGCGAACATGAGAGATCTTTAATTATTAGTTTTTTATTCAACTTCGTGAGGAAATTGAAAAATTATTATTTGTTTTACAACAAAGCCCACGAGAGAGCAATGAGGCGAATAATAAACCGTTAGGATCGTTTTTTTTTTCTTAATGCTACCCCTTGACTATTTGTCATTCAGCGATCGTTGCCTCTGCGTATATAATACTTAGTATAACACTTAACTCCGTATTAATCGTCCTTGAAAAACGTTACAATACTCTTGAATCATAAATTACTGTTACGTAACTAAAACGAAAAAAAATCCATCACTAAAATTATTCCAGTTTTACTCTTCCCATTGGCGACGATTCCAAATCCTTTCTAAAATAAAAGAACGACAAAAGAAGTAATTAACATTTTTACAATTCTCATCACAGGAGAGAAAGTATTATTTTCAAAAAATAAATAAATAAATGAAAATAATTGACGATGATAAAAAACATGGAAAAAAAATATTTGGCAGTAAATTAATAAATAAATAAAACTACTTGATAGAAAAATAATTTTTCATTATGAAAAAAATTGGGAAAAAAAATCACTGGAGAATAAATAATTGACAGAGAAGAATAATTTTAAAATATATGAAAAAAAGAAAATTACTTGGAAAAACGTAAATGTGTCAGACCGTCGCATCCTCTTTGCTTGAATGATTCAATAAATAAGTCGCAGATTTCATATAAAGATAACACAGTTGGAAATTATTTTCTTCAGGGTCTATTGTGAATGTTGTTGCAATTATTATACATATGTCTAATTTTCCCCTCTCGATACCATCTTCATCCACTTTAGAAGACAACTACATTGAAAAAAAAAGAAATTTTTAACACAAAAAATTTTTAGTAAAAATAAAAAATTTACGACGTAAAAAAAATTATATTCAATTGGAATTCAATTTATATTCAATTTATATTCAATTTATATTCAATTTGGAAATTACATTGAACAAATTTCAAAGAAACTAGGTAATGTCAATATTAATTTCTCAACCTTAAAATTTTATCTCTCCGTGACACAAATATGCTCTAGAAAGAAAAAGATAAACATTATAACTTGGAAATAAATTGAAAGTATCTGCTTTTTCTCTTTCTTTGCCATTACAGGTGAAAGTCCTCTCTCGGGTGAAAATAAAAATCCAGTAGAAGTTCGAATTAGCATCATCAATATTTATCTGCGCGTAATATTCTTCTTTTGGGAAGCTGTTTGTTTTAAAGTATATATATTCGTCACTCGTCGAGTGAAAGTCATTCGGGGGACTTTAAAGATAGCTGGAAAAAAAGAAAAGATTACAATAGACTCTTTCACAATATACATTCGTTTAGTTACTCCTTCTTTTTCCTTCATCACTTCCTCCTTAATAAATTGACAAAATTCCCAAATTTAGCACAGAAGATTGTAGTTTTATTGAGAGAAGAAAAAAATAGAAGAAGAAGATACACTCGATGATGAAAAATCAAATCCGCAAGAAAAAGGAAAAAATCGTTCGTATTTTGATTCCTTTTTCTCCCATTAAGAAGTATACACGTGGGCAAAAATCAACAATACACATTTCACACACCTATGAATCTTAGAAAAAAAAGTGAAAATTACACTCTCGCACTAAAAAAAAAAAAAACACCAACAAACAGGAAAAGAAGCACCGAAGACTAGAAGAGAGTTTTTGTTTTTGCCTTATTCGAAACAATTGAGACCATGTAGAAAATAAATCCTGAGATCAAATTCATAAGGAGAAAATTCTTTTGGGAATTTTCTGATTTTTGGAAGCTCGAATAATTTTTTTTTCGATTCTATTTACAGGATTGAAGAAATTGAAAAAAAAGGGCGGGGGGGAGTTTAATTAACGGTCAAATTTTGCAACCTTGAACTGACGGCATTTGCTATTTGTTCCTTATTCTCTTGGGTTAATTTTGTACCCGAATTGGCTGACGTTTCAAGACGTGCGCAAGCTTTTTTGTGCATGAACCAATGCAATCGTTGGCATTCGCGATCGCAATATTGGACGGCCTTGCATTTGCTGCATTTCTTCGTGACCTTCTCCTCGCCACAGGTGACGCAAATCTGCGTCTGATCCATAAAGCCCCGTTGGCCGTTGATTGCGGCCGAGACGACTGATACTGCCGACGGTGGATCACTACCTGCGAGCGTTGCCACCATTTGATGGAATATTGTACTCTCCCTGAAGGGAAATTCCCTCACGGCCTCGCGCAAAAATGCCTCTTGATATTCCGGCATGCCGTCGGTTTTATTGCACTTGAGGAAACGTCTAACGAGCGCCTCGACTGGATCCGATTTCTTCTCCTCTCCACTCTCATCATTGCACTGCGCCTTCATTGCCTTCTGTCGATTTTGACTCTTTATCACTTCCGCCACGACGAAACTCAAATAATGATATTTGAACGCAATCACTTCATTTGTCTCCGCACCGCGCGTCATTTCCCTATGTCGCATCACTTCCAGAACCTTCTGAATCTAAAACAATATTATTTTCAGTAAAAATAAAAATAGAACAGAAATTTCAATTAACTTAACCTAAAAATAGAAAATCAAATAGAAATTTCAATTAACATTTTAGAAGTAAATTCTCACCTTTTCTAAATTTTCCAAGAGACCGGGACAACGTTGAAGATTCATTGCCACACGAACGGGATGAACGTTTATTTGCATAATGAATTTGTGAAAAGAATCGGCGAGATGTGGCGGTAAAAGTGGCTCGACTTGCAAGCCCTGCGGTTTGATATAGTAATCAATATCGGCCTTTGGGATGAAATTGTTTATTGTCGATACGCAATTGTGATTGCCGACGAAAGCGGCCATTTGAGCAGCAGTACGACCAACACTGTTAGTCGCCGATATTCGCGCCCCATGAGACAACAATAGATGACACAGGTCGGAATTTCCGCTCAATGCAGCAAAATGTAGAGCCGTGTATTCGTGCTCGTGCTGACAAGAATTTACATCAACCCCCTGAAATTTTCAATTTTTGTTTTTCTTTCTCTTTTTTCACAAATCTCCATCAAAAACAAACACCCTTCAAATTTCAAAAGAAAAAACAAAATTAACCTAACCTAAAAAAAATCGATTTCAATTCATTGTAATTCATTGAAACAAAAATTGACTTCATTTTCTGAATATAAATAAACTATGTAAATAAACTATTTTTCTCAGATTTTTGTTACACAAAATGGTGAATTAGAAATTAGTGGGAAAAAAATCGAGTTGTAAATAAACATTACAGTCAAGGGAAAAGTATACAAATGGTTTAATATTATTAAAATTATAATATATATGAATAAAAAAAGAGAAGCTTTTTTCTCTAAAACAAGACAAACATAACCTACTTGATCTAAAAGCATCTGGGCAATTTCCTTATTTCCCTTGTAACATGCATGCTGCAAAAGGCTCATTCCATTTTTATCGACAAAATCCAACTTTGTTTCACATGTCGACAATAGTGTTTTAAGTTCATCGACTTCATTTTTCGTTATTTTTTCGTAAATTTCCTTCTGCTGATCAGTCAATCCCTCCATAGCAGGCGCCATTTTTTATTGTACTGTATATAAAAGCGATGGGTAGTCAAAGTTTAAAAAAGAAGCGCAAGGTTGGGAACGGTACTAGTACAAAACTCAAAATGTTGAAATAACAGGGGTTCGACTCTTATTTATTAAGGCCAAAGCAGAATAGAATCGCAAATGCAAATGAGTTAGAAAAGGATAGGTATATTTTTTTCTCTAACTTATTCTTCCGTTTACGTTTGCGATTCCGATTACGTTTCTATTTTGCTTTGGTCTTTACGCTCACAAGGAGCCTTGTGGACACAGCCTAAAACAACCCGAAGGAGAAAAAGTGGGGGAAGAGAAGTAACACAAATGTGGAAATAACAGGGGTTTCTCAAGGAAATGTTTTACACAATTTTGCATAAAATTCCCCTACATTAAACGTAGCTACGTAACTTTAAACCCTTTAAACACACACATTAAAAAGATTAAAAAAATGTCCTCGGAATCCAACGTTTTAATTCCAACCATTAATTCGGATATACAAACTGTAGATAAAGTAACAATAAAAGATGCCACGAAAAAGAAGGAAAAATTTAAAGGTGAATTTCTGTTATTACTTGTTCTAGAATATTATAATCAAATGTCAGTTTTATCAAAAATAATTCAAACCTAACCTATAAACACGATATTTCTTTTCATCAATGATAAAAATAGTTTTTCCGCAATAATTTTTGTTTATTTATAAATTATAATTAATATACAATAGGAAAATTAATTAATTCTTGTCGTTTTGACTAAAATAGGAAATATTTTTTATATAAACTAAAAAAATTATTTTTTCAAAAAAAACAAACAAACAAAAAAGCCGTTGCCTTTGTGAGTGCCATTACTGGCTTTTCCTTCTTGATTGGTTTTGGAAGTACATTGGCCGTTGTACGTAAACAAGATCCAAAATATTTCCAAGACGGAGTTATTGGCGCAAAGGGACTTCATGAGACAGGGGCATCGCTTGCACTACGTGCCCTAGGATGGGGAACACTTTACGCCTTCACCGGTTGTGGATTATTGTTTTACGGTATTTGGAAATTGTCCGGGGCAAAAAATGCCGAGGAATTTCGTTACAAAATGGGTTCAATATTGCCGAGAATACCAAAAAATAATCCACCACAAAGTCGAACTGAATTCGAAGGACTCACTGATTTATTGAAATACATATCCGAAGATTGGGGCACGGAAAATGATCCAGCGAGGAAAAAATCACCGGATTAATATTTGCGCGAGTGTTTGTCGTTTAATTACTATTATTTTCCTCGATTCTCTCTCTCTCTGAAAATAAATATAATAATAGTTTTTGCAAAAACTTTTTCCCTGTGATAAGAAATAAACAATTGTAAAGATTTTCTTATTTGTCGCGTGTTTTCCATATTATTTTCTATACACAGTATTATTTCCATTTTATGGAAAAAAAGACAAGTTTCATTTTGAAACTGAATTTAATTATTTTTCATTTTAAAAAAAATTAAATTACTATTTCATCGGCACGAGACAATTTTAAATGAAAAATATTTACATAGTAATTATAATGTAACAAATAATTATCTAATTGTTATTTCAATCATATAATTAAATAATTGTTATTTAATTTTAAAGGCGAAATGTTTCTGGGACGATATTTATAAAAATGTCATCATATATTCAGTTTAAATAATTTCCGTAGTGAGTTATTTGATATTTTTTTTTAAAATCTAAAATTTTAAAATTTAAATACATTGCAATTTTTTGAACAATTGTTCGATTAATGTTTTACACAAATTTGCAGTTGATTTGCAATTAAGATACATATGTGAATAAATATGCAACATAACATACATAAAGATAATTTATTGCAAAAAAAAAACGTAACATTTTCTTTCAAACGGAACAAAAAATTGTCTCAAATATTCAAATTATTCAGTAAACAGGAATTTCCATTAACGTTAATTGTGGACGTCACTTTTTCTCGAAACATTAATCAAAGTTATTATTTACAAATTAGACATTTAATTTTTTTTCCCACAAGAATTTCCATAAATTTAAAATTTTAAACAGTTTGTATTATAATGAAAGATTTTCGTTAATTTGAAACCTTTAATGGTAATAATTTATTTTCCTAAACATTTTTTTTATTTTAAAATTTATAAAAAGAAAAAAATTTTTTCGCAAATTGAACCTAAATAATTTTTTTCATATTATATTACAGTTAATGAATTCTATGTAATTTTTTTTCTTTTATCAAAAATGTATATAGAAATTATTATCGTTAAAATATAATTAAAAATTAAATTATTAAACTATTATTTTATTTTATATTTTTTTATTTTCAAATTACTGGCTTTTTAAGAGAATACATCTTTAACAATAACCCACACATTTTGCAAATATAATAAATAACGAAGAATGTGCGTAAGCATAATATATAAAACAGAAAAATTTTTTTTAAAAATAAAATATCACCACCTATTTATTACATAATTATGTAAATATGAGTTGTCTCTCACTTTTTTTTGTTTTTCGAATTGACAATCCAATTAGCAAATCATATAAAACATTTATAGAGATATAACGAAATTATCGAAATTATATTTTTCTTTCCTTTTTTTCATTTCTCACCGAGAAAAAAATATCGAAGTAAAAGATTATCAAAATTGTTTTTGTTTTTTTTTTTTTCTGTAGGTTATGCAAATGAAAAACATATTTTTCAAATGCATAAATATATATAAACGGATGTGAAAACTCATTATTATTATTATTATTATTACTATTATCATTTGTTTATTAATTAAAATGCATTAATGGAAACCCATTCTCAGTAAAATATGGGCCACGACTTTTACTTTGCGCGAGTCAAAACATCCACGTAATACAAACTGAATACTAATTACATATTTCCTATCTATACCTTAAGCTCTTCCTATAATCTTTGACTTTTGGTCAGATATTTATAATTCATCCTCGCAACATTACAATATTGATTCCATTATTTATCCATCAATTTTTTTTTTATCTTTTCAAATATTTCCGTAGATTATTATTTTTGTTTGTATAATAACAATTTCGATTTTCTTTTCTTTTTTTATTCGAAATAAAAATTATCGCCATTATTCTAATTCAATATATTAAAAATTTAATTCGTAATAAAACAATAATAACGATTTTATTGGAATAAGAAAAAGAAAATTAATAATAATATTAATAATACAATTATAATTTTACTAAAATTACTTGTGTTTGAATATAAATATAAATTAATTTTTTGTTGTAAGAATATTTAATATAAT
>JUFY01000687.1:0-12169 GCA_001855655.1 Leptopilina clavipes
ATATATATATATATATATATATATATATATATATATATATATATATATATATATATATATATATATATATATATATATACAAAAACCATCAGGAGTCAGCCAACTGATGTAATATTCAGACGAAGGAAACCCACCTCTAAACATTCTGTCACACACAAACGACCAGCAAGTAATACAAAACAAGGGGGTGTCTCATCAAACGGAATGAAAACGACTTTTGCGATTTGACTAATAAGCTTGTCACTTTCAAATTTGCATTACTCTAATTGTCTCCTATTCTTTTCAATACTATCATTATCATCATTATCACTATTCGTTTAGTTTACCAAAATATAGAATTTTACCATGCGCTTTTCGAAAACTATTGTTATTAATTTTAAGAGAGAATTTGTGCGCGACAAATGCGTCTACAATTATGAAAAAGAAACAGGAGATTCAGAAGCAAGAGCAAAAGGGAAAAAAATGAGAGCGAGTGAAAGAGAGATAAGAATTGTCTACACGGGCTGAGAAGAAAAGAGAAGGAGAATACCGTGAACACCGAAAAGGAAGCAAAAGTCGTTCCTCGGGCGGTCGGTCAAATGTTTAAACAAACGAGCAATTATCTTAACTTGATCTTGGATCTGTTCTCAGTTACTCTCATTTCACGTTGGGGCCCTTGTTCATCGCTCTTTCTCTCTCCTCCGTCTATCTTCTCCCACTTTATTCGTCTCGCATTTCTCTCTCTCTCTCTCCTTTTTATATGTCTCCCATTCTCTTCGCAGAGGTTTCAGCCGAAGATGTCGTCGGCTTGGACCACGTAAAAAGTTGGAGACATTTGCTGCTCGTGTTTAACCACGTTTCTCTTTATGTATACATATGTGTATTCTCCTCAGCGCTAGTCGCACATGCTCTAAAATACAAATACACCAGAGAGAGAGAAGAGAGGATGCGAGGATCAGTTGGAGTGAGGGTCTCTAATCGTGTCGTACTGATCACACGAGACTTTTGACAGGTATATATAGGAATCAAACCGGTTCTTTTGTATAGATAGGAATTGATAAACGTTCTCAGGTGATTGGTATCTTTCATCGAGATGTGTGTATACACTCAATGAAAAATATTTATTTAACTGAAATGAATCGTCTTTTTTTTCCCCTGCGCAAAATGAATCCTTTCATCAAAACAATCTATCATCAAATTGAAAATAAATTCTAGATCACTGCAGAGAAAAAATAATTCAATTTTGCAACTTTTTTTCGCAAAATGATATATTAAAAATCTATTATCAAAAATGAAAAACAAAATTGATTAATAATTATAATTATTAAAAATATATTCATTCCATTAGAAATTTGTAAAATGATTTTTAGAACTATTTTCTAAAAATCGTTTTAATTTTTAACTAAATTGTTTACAATATCTCGAATGGAAATTTTTTTATAATTAAAACCGGTTTATCGTGTGTTAAACATAATATCGATGATGATGATGATGATGATGATAATAATAAAGTGAGTTATTCAAGGACCTATCAAAAACAACATGTTTTTCGATGTTAATATCACCTCTCTTTATTAAAGATAGAAATCTCCTATAGTTGTATTCGAAAAAAATGATAATTAAATCGAAATTCCGATTAATTATCTCTATGGCTGAACAGATGTTTCTATATTGTTTTAAATTCTAAATTGCGCGAAATAATCAACATTAGATTTTAAATGAAATTTATTTGATTCCAAATATTCTCTTTGAGTTGATTATTATCAAAATCAATTGATTATCAAATCAATACACCCCATAAGAAAAAAGATATTTCGTCTCAGAGCCTATACTATATTTATTTGTTTCAAATAAGTTTTATTCGATTCAAAGAAATAAAAATTATTTGCACCAGAAAATATTTTATTTGGTGCTAAACAAATATATTTTTAATACACTGGAAAACAAAATTATATTTGATTTAAATATAGAAATTGGTTCAAATCCAAAGAAATGTTTTACTCGAATTAAACAAAAGTATTTAAATCAAATATAATTTGTTTTCCAGTGTATTAAAAGTATACGAAAAATATAAACAATTGTTTTTCAAATTTTTCATAAAATTTCAAATTTTCAAATTTATCATAAATATATAATATGATAAATATATCATATTAAATTTGAAGAATCACGTTTTTTGCGATAATATAAAGTGACGATGGAAAAGAAAACGATGACAAATCCGCGAACAAAATGAATCCGCACTCAATCTTAAATCAAAGCAACCCTTTACTTTCCCACAGTGAATTATTTTCGAAACTTAAATCTTTTTCTTTCTCTCTACACAAGAGTTCAAAGCATGAAATTTGTTGCGATTCGGTTCCGATGCTCTAGAGCTTGGAATTGAATTAAGTTCCACAGAAGTGCAACTGGTTCGTTTCTTGGACGGGTTCGCGAGACCAGGACACTGGTTATGTGATCATCCATAGCTTGGTTCGTTGGAAAAAGGTATGAAGGATAATGCTGGGACAAAGGGAAGATGCGCGCGGTCGACTGTGCAATCCTAGAAACCATTTCGTTTGTCGGAGGAGAACTGATAATAAAAAAAAAGAAAGAAAGGAAAAGAAAAGAACGAATATGAAGGCAAAGAGAGACCAAGTTCAAATTGAGAAGAGGGGAAAAAAAATAACGAAGATGTACGGGGATATGTTTAACAGGATGATCTACTACAAGGGCGGCGCCCCCCTTTCCTTATTCGAGATTATTTTTCTGCCATTTCAGGGCTAATTTCGTTCGCATAAAGAACGGATCCTTCGGATGCCCGGCTTAGCTTCATCGCGTAAACATTTTCTATTCTTGCTCAACGAAACGCTTCTTTTGCCTTTTTGTTTAGAAAAAAGGAGAAGAAAAAAAAAACATTTTCTAAACATTACGTCGCGTCAAGAGTGCACGCTCTGACACAATTTTCCCTTGGATATATACACCTTGAAAAATCTATCGTCTGCGATACCAATTCCTTTGATGTTTTCTCGCTTGTAATGATTATGGAAATGCAAACACAGCAAAGAACTGACAAGCCTAACCAAGTGTCTACTCATCCAATTTTTTCTTTTTTTTTCTAAATCAACCGCGACTTTTAAAAATTTTTATAGTTCTGTATACTGATTATTATATCAACAAGTGATTTACATAATAAACAGTATTATATAAAGTATAAATCGTTTTCTCTTACTTGTTTTCAATTTGAATAAATTCTCCTCTCCAAAGTTGCAATTGTTGTAAAGATGCTCCCAAGAATTCGGAATATGCCTTCATCTGCAAAAAGACAAAATTGATCAGTTTCCAATATATTAGAAAATAGAAAAAAGAAAAGAAAATCGAAAATACGGTAAAGTTAAACAATACAAACATTTAAAATATTAACTTTTCTGAAAATATACAAAAATGTTTTTATCAACAATTTGCTAATTGAATCGAATACTTCCGCAATTAAAAAATCCGATATTTTATATTAAAACGAAACAATTCTACAAGTTTACTTTAAGTTTAAAAATATCCACTTCATTCCACTTTTATATTTCTCTACCAATGACAACGACTTGGAGAAAATTAGGACTGTCCATGCAACTTCCTCTCCGTTTTGTTCCTTCTAAAATGCTTCTCCGGGAGTTCGGTCCAACGAACCGGAAATTGGACAGAGCGACCGCTCGAAAACAGAAGTCCGGAAAAAGAAAAGACCTCCGGAGCAGGACGGACATCAGGTTTAGTGAAAAACTTCTTGTCGCGATCGCGTCGATAGTTCGTTAAGGGACACCGACCGTATAACCAAATACAGGACATAATAATACCCAGGAAGATTCAATATAATGTATGTATATAAAGTTCACACGCTACTGGAGGGGAAAAAAAAGACAAGATTCGACAATTTCCGTAATCTGAATAATATTCACTCAGTCGCGCTCGACCAGCCGCCCAAGAATAGTCGTTTAAAAGCCAACAATAGTAATGGATACGTTTAATCCAATCGGTTCGAGGTCTCAAAAACGAGCCGACAATGACATTCAATAACTGACAGGCTCTCCTTTGATCAATATCTGAATCTCGAATAAGCACTGTCTGGACCCTATTGATTATCTATTCAGGTAAACGAGTCGCTTAACTCATTCTTTTCCAAAAATATATATTTTAACATTATTCGCTCAGCAAAAATAGAATTATTTTATCGTACAATATTTTTTTCCAATCAAATTAAATATTTTACACGAATTTCCAATTGTGACTTTAATCAATGTTTGTCTTGTTAATTTTAAATTACCTGTTATATACAGATGGGAACTATTCACGTGAATTAGAAAGAAGCAAAAAAAGAAAAGGTTTCACTTATGTACTGAAAGCATAGAGCCATAAACCATTAGAGTTTATTTCCCTTTCATCCATTTGGAGCAAGCGAGAGCTTGACCACTCTGAGTCTCAGGAATATGGTTCCAACACAAAATGTATTATATATATATATATATATATATGAGATAAGTCTACCTTGAAATCTACGAAAATTGCGTTTTCAGCGCAGTGCCGTGCGTACACGCATGCGTCGAGGGGGTTTGTCAATAATTGACCACGAGTCTTGTAGGAATTACCATCAACATACGGGACAATACTTTCTCGTATGGCTGATGGTATTCGCCCAAGACCACACACGCCGGCGCCATACCCATACCGAAAGCAACGGGTGAACATACGAGCCGTGTAAACGTATTTCAAACACCAGCCTACGTGGAAACGATAAATAAACTATAACTAACCGCCCTCCGTCTAGTGACAGGTGAATGGTGAATCCTCTTGTTAGGAAGAACTCCGCTCTTTCTCTCTCTCTTTCTCTCTCACTCTCTCTCCACAGAAGCAGCGGACGAATCCGTTTACAGGAATACGAGAAAATCTCCCGATCGAATATGGCCTATAAACACTTCTTCCAAACAAACTCTAGTCCGGATTTTCAATTACCTCGTTTTTTTAAAAATACACTTTTACTAGACTAAACGAAATAATAGTGCGTCTGAGTGATAAACTTGTTGAAGTACCATTAATATGTCTTCACACGTTAAATACTGAAGATACTGAATTTATACACCAAAAATAAACAATAGTAGTTGGATTTTTAGGTTAGGAAACCTGTGAATAGACAAGTTCATGTGTTACTAATGAATATGATTGTAAACTAAAAAATTATGATGCGCTCCGAAGAAAGGAACCTAAGAAGCAAAAAGATTTTGGTTATGTTTGTAATTTTTAAAATGAAAATACAAAAGGAAATCGCACACAATTTCACTTTGCACAAAAAGAAATTCTACTATATATATATATTAGTCACAAAAAAAACTGTTTGAAGAGAAAAAATGCCAAATATCCTGAAAAGGATGTCTCTCCATTGATAACAATCTACACCTTTTGTGAATTTCATATTTCCAGATTAGTCCATTTTACCTGACTTTAAAATCGTCAATTGGTTAAAGAAAATTTTCAAAAATAATTCCAACAAACGAAGTAAAAATGCGCGGCTAATATTTCGAAACAGATGCAATCATATCATTCTCAGCAAACACTTCTACATCCACTTAGTCAAAGATTTTATCTAAATAATCCCATTTACCACCTAGTATCTTAAATGAGTTTCACGGATAAATAAAATACGACTGTCCTCGTAATTTAGCGCACTTAAGTAGTAGCCATTGATCGTAACTTTTCCGGCACTTCTTAAGAGAATTTCGCAAATACTTGCCGACATTTATTTTTCCATTTTGAGGCCCCTCTCTGATACAGATCTCTATGATCTCATCTCCTCTTGGTGAAAAACTCATCTTCTGAAGAACATGAGATGATGCTTCGCGAGGTCAAATAACATTAACAAGAGAGAGGGGATAAGGGAATTAGTATTATCTTGAAGAAAGATCAGGGTTGGTATTTCTCAGGGTGGGCAAAATGTAAGAAAAGGGTAGTTAATGGGAAGTTTGCTATTTTTGAGATGAGTCAAAACTCAAAAGTTTCTTTTATATATACCTGAGAAAAAAGCCATTGCCAAAACTGACACGTGATGACAGCTTCGTGGCGCCACCAACCCCCTGGAGTGACCAAACTCCACGGGGTGCAATTTTGTGGGTTGAACTTTAGAAAGAGATTCTTTTGTTTCAGCCTCATTAACGTATTTAACAAATATTCGGAATCATTGTCCCTTCATGTTGGATCATCAACCAAAAATAGGGCCAGGCAAATCTATTCTGACACGTGCAAACCTAACTCTCACTGCATGTATATACCTCTAACGTCATTATTGCCTTATTATGACCTTGAATGACAAGAGAGAAAATGACCTGAATCCGACACTGAATGTTTGTCGCGTGCCAACACTTTAAATAGCAATAATTCTTTATTCTACTTCTAGTTAAAATCTCGATTTTATCATCATGCGACACTAAACAATAGAACAAGAGGTTATTGACCTACTTTTTTTTGGAACTTCTAACGCGAGTCGCTTTCATAAAAACTAGATAAACATCAAATGAGAAAAAATTTTCTCAAAGAACAAAATTAAACCCTTTTGTTTGTAATGGATAACAAGCATCTAGAATTGTTGGAAAAGGGGTTTATAAACACTTCGGAGATTTGTTCATTATTTGCACCAATGATGATGACTAGAAATTTTTTTCCTTCTCGCTCGTATCGACCGGTTCATCAAGATATAGATTCAACGTTTTGTCGCCACGTTTGTGATGACATTTATATACGTCGCACAGAAAGAATTTCCAGAATTTTATAATTATTTCGACAATTCTTTCTATTTTGTCGTCAATTTTTCCAAACCAATGTTCTCTCTCTGTCTCTCTAAATAGCTGTACATGTGTGCAAACATCAGAAAATGAGCGGATATTATCGAATCTCACCCGGCGCTACTTTAACGTTCTAACAACGAGTTAATTAGTACCCATAGTTATCTCGAAACACGTTTCAGTGGCTCGTCTGGGTCTGATCAGTGGGACCGGTACCGGTATTCTTCGAATGTCTCCACTTCTTTTTTACGAGGTACTTTAGTCAACCGATTAAGCAAAACGTAGCAGTGGTAACAGCGTGAAATCTACAAAACGGTGTTAATTAGAAACGATGAGAGAAGAAGATCGGGACCCTAGGTAAACGTTCTATTCATATATATATATCTATATATATTCGAACCATCATCATATACGAAATTCTTGTGTTTGTGTCTGGAATTACATGAGGAAATTCAAAGTCCGTGTGGCTTCTCTTGTATAAGGATAGGTGGTCCAATAATAAGACAATAAGTTAGGCGCACTCGGATGAGAACGTGGTATCAGTGTGGGATCGAAGCATCACGAAATGTATATAAGAGACCCGGGATCGAGAAAGTGGTATGCTCCAAGTGGCGCCAGCACTCGTCCTTTTCCCTCCTCCTGTCTCCCTTTTTTCTTCCTTCTTGCTCCTGTCCAACTTCTGCTCCCGCCTCTCCCAACCCCTTTGTCTCTCCTCCTCGTTACGAGGCGCGATCTCTCGATCATTCTCCGTCTTCTTTCATTCCTTCGTCCTTCTTCTCTGTCCTTTCCCTTCCCAACGGTTTCAATATATTCTCCCCTCTCTCTCTCTCTCTCTTACTATCCTTTTTTCAAATCTTTCTTCACCTCCTTCTCGCGCGCGAACTTACGATCCAATTCTCTCTCGCAACTGGAAGAATATCATTTTCGATATATATAACGGAAATTAATAATCCCACGGATTCTATTCACTGCGATCTGAAATTCCATTTTTCTGCAAGTGCAACTAAAAAGAGAGGAAGAGGATTAATTATTATCGAGATGTTGAAAAATTATTTTCTTATTTGCTATGTACGCGAGAACTAATAAGATATTAACCCTGATGGGAATTCGACTATTACCAAACCGTTGAAAGAAGAAATAATTTCCAAGTATGAAGACTAATTTGCGTTCGATTAAAATTAAAATGAATTTAAATTTTGATAATTGAAAATTTCAATGAATTAAATTTAAAATCGATTAAAATTTGTATTAATAAATTTGTTTTGACCAATAAAAATTAGAATCACTTGAAAATTAAATTAAAATTTGAATATTAAAATTTTGATCGATTGAAATTTCAATCAAATAAAATTTGATTAAACTGAAATTTCGATCAATTATATTTTCATTCAATTGAAATTTGGATGAATTATATTTTGATTAAATTGAAATTTGGATAAATTATATATTTTGATTAAATTGAAATTTGGATAAATAATATTTTGAATAGAGATTAAAATTGAGATAAATTGAATTTTCGATTAATTAACATTAGAATGAATTTATATTTCGATGGATTATAAATTTTAATCAATAAATACTTCAAGTAATTTAAATTATAATTAATTGAAATTTGGACTAAGTAAATTCTAAAATCGATAAAAAATTGTGATAAAAATGAAACTTGGATCAATTGAATCATTTATAAAAAGAAAAAAGTTGAAAATAATTATTCAATCTTTCAAAAATAATTTTTTTCAATCTAAAAATTAATCGAATCATGGAAAAAGGTCAAAAAGTTAACAAATTATCAAAATAGGCGAAAAAGTTAGAGAAAAAAATTTTAATGAAGAAACGAATCAAATTTGACTATTTTTGATCAACAATGCTTATAAAGTGCAATCTAATTGTAAGACTTTGTTTCTACTGCTATGTGTTAATTTCTCGACTATATATAAAACTTTTACGTATTAGACTACTCGTATGAAAATAAATATTTAAATACACTCCACGTGGCACTAAAATTGTCTTTTGTGTCAAATCTATTATACTCTATATACCTTTGTTCAAAACTTTTTTTCAACTTAGTATTAGCAAAAAAATAAGGCGTGAAACAATGAGTATTTATAAAATTCTACTTTGTCAATAATTAATTTCTCAAGTTTCCAAGTGGAATTAACTGCGTAAAAAAAATCTAACCTTTATATACAAAAGTTTACATTTGTGTAAAATCGATTTCGCCCTCAAGAAGAAAGAGACAGGGTGGTCATTTATAATCGCGTATCATTAAATATTTACAATTCTAGCTAAAAGAAATAATGTTAGGTCGTATTTTTTTACCACTGATATGAGAATAATATTAGCTACCGCACTTGAGAAAAATATACTTTCTTTTAATGACAAAAAACATTTCGTTGATATATATTTCTCAAACGAAACATTTTTTATTCTACTAATAAAATTTTGATTTAAACCAATTTTTGTCACTATAGGATTTTTTTTGCCCCCAAGTATTCCAAAATGAAAAAAGAGAAAAGATCGCAATAACAATTTAACCGCACACATCAGTAGAGAGAGACTCAGAATCAGATCACTTTTCTTGTAAATCAAGTTTATTAGCTTTTGCATATATCAACATGATCTCATGTGTTTTTTTCTGCGGTTTTATATTATACTTTTATTATTCGCATTAACGTAATTTCCACGAGTTTTAAATCAAAATAAAAATTAAACGAAAATTTACAAGCAACTTGAATTATTGCTTTGTTAAAGCGCAACTATGCATGAAAATTAAGAAAGTGCACGCGGTCTCTAACGAGTTTTGCAAAAATATAATTGTTACGCCATAAACATAAATAATAAAATATAAATAATAAATAAAAAAAAGAGAGAGATATTAAGTTAGAAAGGCAAATTAAAATTACTCGCGACAGAAGAGAAGACAGTCGCAGGGGTAAAATTAGCGAGAAAAAGGACCAAGAATTTTCAAATCAAGCAAAAGGAATGACGAGAAGCATGAGACATTTCAAGCATTTTTACCAAAAGGATCGCGCGCTCAAGGAACACGTGTTCTATTAGCTAAGACAAAAGAGAGGCGCCTAGACTGGACCGAAGACTGTCCAACACCGTTTATTTATGTGCCGAACTGCGGAAAAAGATGTAAACTCCTCAGACCTCCTGCATTCCTAAAACCAGTTAAACATTTTTGTCGCTCTCCCAATCATGTTTCCTACAACAAAATATAAAACAAGTTTTCAGAAAAAAGGCCAAAATCAAATCAAAAAAACAAAATACAACCCATGGAAATTTCTTTTCTAAATCAAAAATCCTGCGCGGTAAAAAATTGACCCTCAAAAGAAAACTATAAAATTTCGAAACAAACGCTTTTTAGTATAAATATTTAAGATACAATATTTATTGTATAAATATTGAGAGCTGAGTGTATATATAGTGTCTTAAGAAACAATCTGTTAGACCTGAGATAATCAATTCACGATTGAATTCCGACAACGCCATGGGATCAAATAATGTCGAGAGAGGAATATATTGAGTGCAGTTCGTCATGAAACATTATTTAGTTGGAAATATGGCCGAAGCCGAGAAGGACTCTCGTCGTCATTCTTGAAGGACAGCGACGACAACGACGAGGGACACACGAAGTATATATCCTATATATATATATATACAGAAGGAGCGGAGAATTCAATGTGGAAAAAAAAATGTTGCTACCAATCTCGTTGGTCGTATAAATAAAATGGGGGCTTGTAGAAACGAAGCGTGACGTTAATACGTGATTTCGATCCCTCTTTTGTGCGTGTGCGCGATAACTATATACTACACATTTCACTCCGGTATGCGTAGATGGGATGCGATATGTAATTAATGACATATAGTGTTGACCTGAAACCGTTTCTCTGACATCAAAACATCGCACATAATATATATAAATTTTTATTCCAAAATATTCCATTTTTATTCCAACACTCGCGCAATCAAAAAATTCCAGAATACAGCAAACAATATTCTTTCCAAAACTGATAAGAAAAATAAAATTTTTTGGATTATAAAAATTTTTCCTTTTGAGATTCAAATGAAAAAAATTTTTTTTAGATTTATTATTGGATCTTGAAGGGAAAGAAATTTAGAATGTGATAAAAAATAGAGTGATGTGTTAAATCAAAATTTAAGGAGTGAGAGAGAAGTTTCTATCGACTGGGACGATACTGCCTCGAGGGTTTGTTTTCCGGGTTGATAGATCGTCACGTTTCAGATCTTACACTGAGACACGTTAGGTGAAACAAACCGGGACACCGATCTCCTTTAAGGTCGATTAATTCATCAAACACAACATATTGCCAGATAAGCTTCTCGAAACTGGCCCCTTCGCACGATACCGTCACCAACGGAATGTTATATACTGTACTTTAAAAAAAAAAAAAAAAACAGTGAGCGAAATAAACAAGGTGTTTTTTTGACGTGCCAAATGAGAAAAAAAAATTTTCCCCTCAGACGAATCTTGAAGAAAAAATGTACCACTCTTAATCAAATACTTCATATTTAATTTTCAAATGAAATCAAAAAGGAAAAAATTGAAATTTTATTTCGAAATCTAAGGAAAATATTACATTTCCGCAATGCTACACAATTTTGATTATCGGATCAATTACATTGTAGCCAGACACTTGAAAAAAAGGAAAAAAGAAACTTTTGTTGCATCGTTTTAATGTTTCCGCGAAACGAGCATAAGAATCATATAATCATAGCGGTAATAGTGTCCCGTTTCCGGTTATATCTTTTCAACAGGCAATAACCTCTTGGGACCAAAAATTTTACATCGTAATCGTCGTCTCCCTCCTCTCCCTTATACACATCCGACGGCGATTTGGGGCGAGTTTATAACGTAAAATTAATAGAGCTTGTCTGTCTCCTTGCTGCCTATGCTCGTATATCGGTAAATGCGCGCGCGGTCTTTTAGCAATTTATCATGGGATTACGGTGCAAATATAACGCGCCAATTCTACGACATCACTCTCTCTCTCTCTCTCTCCACCCCAATAGACCCCCTCCTCCTCTCAATCCACATAGGCGCGGGAATCACTTCCTGTGTCAATAAACACAGCTCTTACCGTTGATTCACCCTAATCCAAAGCTGCTGGGGTTGAGATCAACGAACCGACACGGTGCAACGTAAAGTCGCGTGTGGCTTCGATTTGTACCACGTTTCAAACTCGACCATGCGAAATTTCCACTGCGTCAATCATTCCCTTTTCTTTTGAAAAACTAGAAAAAAAAATTCACTATTTTTCAATTATTCCTTCCCGACTTTTAGTTTTTTATATTCACATTATATTTACAATAATTACAATTTTTACAATTTTCAGAATTTATCCAAAAGTATTTTCTAGATTGAG
>JUFY01000695.1:0-12013 GCA_001855655.1 Leptopilina clavipes
AAGACACTTATCGCGCATTCGTAAGTGACGTACAGGGTTTTGCAAGGAAGGTGAAAAAATATTTTATAAATATATACAACATTATCTACAGTTGTTTTAAAATATTCACAAATATATATATATACATACATATATATACACATATATACACATACATACACACATACATACATATATCTTCACTCAACATTTAATTTGCATTTAGGTAAAAAAAATTTTTTTTTTTTTCTTTTTTTTTTTAATAAAAAAAAATGAGCGGCAGAGCAACCAGGTCGCAACAGTTACCTCTGGAAGCAGGGTTACAGTTTTCGAGCCGCAAACGTACGACTGACGGAAGGCCTGATCTAAAGGGCTTATATGACAGGTTGGACGAAGCTTATTTTAATGGCGATCTCGCAAATGCGGGTTATACAGTGCGATGGGGACTAAAAATGACATCGACCTCGGGATGTACCGACTTGCCCGCGCGCGAGGTGCGCATAAGCTGGGAGGTTCATCAACTTCTCCCTGAGGAAGAGCTGATCGGGACCATGTTGCACGAGATGATTCACGTGAAGCTTTTCCAGAGTAGGAAAGATAAGGACAGTCTGAACCACACCCAGGTTTTCTTGGACGAAGTGGATCGTATTAACGCGATGGGACCTTATCGGGTACGATATTAATTACTTATTTTGGTTTAATCATTTAATAGGGTATATAATTATTATGATTATTTTGTTTTTAAGGCGGATGTTCGTCACGACCTTCCACGAAAGGTAATTGAACAATTGCGTCCGTACGTTTGGAGATGTAGAGGGTGTGGATATATCCTGCGGTTACCTAACTCCAGGAAACCGGGTCCACTGAATATTCATCTTGTAGAGAAGCAAGAGGTTTGTGATAAACCTCTGTGGGTCAAATCAAAAAATAAAATTGAGTGGATTCCTTTTGTTTTACTATTATATTATTCAATATTATATTGACTGCATATTTGTAAAATAAAACAGACTTACTTACAACTAATATTTATTATTTAGATACCTTTTTAAAAAAATCCCTTATATTTATATTTATCATAAATGATTAATCTGTCTGGAATGGTTAAAATTTTATTATTTTGATTATATAATAACGAACAAACCCCTTGAAATATTTTTCTTTTGTGTATAGAATGAAATAACTAAAATTTATTACTGGCAGGAAGAAAAGATTTTTAATACTAATTTATATCTTGCATAATCCTCACAATATATAAATCTTGAATTAGAATTTCATGGATATATTCGCGTAATTCAGAAATTTTCTTTTCTCTGTATAATTTCTCTTTAGGATAGAGTTGCGAAGTCAAAATCGTTTCGGATTGCAACTCTAAACGTCTATTAAGGTCGTTGGGAGCACTAACCTCTTGAAGTTGAGGGTCTTCATTGTTGTCTTGGGGCGTTGAGTCTAGTGGAAACTACTGGCGAGAAGGTAGTTGTTGGTTTATTCTCACGGAAGTCTCTTCTGTGTGGATTCCACGCAGCTTAGGACCTAACCTTTCGGTTAGTCATCTGCTCTTCGTTGATGACTTATCTTCAAACGTTGCAGACTTTTTCTCCCCCTTTTGAGTAGTTGTTGGCTCGAATGAGGCTGCCCTCGATTGTGTAGTCGTCTCTTTATTGGCAGCGGTTTTACTTGTTAAAGGAACATCTTCGTGTAGTCCAGTGGTATTCTTGGGTGTTAGAACCTCAGTCAACGGTTCTCTTCGTTGTGACATTGGGATGTTTTTATCCTTTTGATTAGAGAAAATGGACTGAGACAGCTTATACGTTCCGGTTTTAAGCGTTGCTCGACATAAGTACACAACGAGCAGTATGAGCAGCAGAGAAATAGCCCCATAGGAGCCGTAGATCAACATTGAGTGTCTTCCTCTGTGGTGTTGTTGCATGGCGATTTCTTGTAGCTGTTGTTCAAGTTCATCTAATGTTTTGGAGTTTAATTCGAAGGCGGTCAATTTTGAATCAACGTTGATGGCGGAATTCGTTAAGACTCTTGTGTCCGCTAACAGGTGATTATATTTTAATAATGTTGGAGAGAGTTTCGTCAAGTTTAAATGCAGATCTGATTCAAATATAAATTCTGATTGTCCATCTTTGGAGGTGGTGGCTGGTATTATAGCGTCCTTAGTTTTGAGGGAACATCCAGGACCTAACTTGAGGATTCCAACTCCACTCAGCATGATTTTGATCGGGCTCATAGAATGGCAAGCAACCGTTACCACTTCTGGGGTGGCAAAGGAAAACATCCAACTTCCAATGGTGGTTAAAGGCTTCCAGTAGGAATCTGCTTCACTAGTTATTCGAACATCACAAAATCTAAAGGCTTCTGCGTTGGGCCGAACTAGGAGCAGGGCTTCACAAGATGTTCTTTCACGGAGATCATAGATAGGTGCGCCTTGGAGACAGGCGTGAAATGATGTTGTTGACTTACAAGCATTCCATTCCCGCTCTTTTAGCAACAGATATGTTCGTTGATCTTCATCAATAATAAGGTAATCGAATTTGGATTTTATATAAGCTCTTCCAGTATTGTTTTCAAAAATCTCCTGTACAGTTGGAAGGGAGTGGATTTTGAAGGCTTGATAGTTGTATTTTTCCAGGAGAGGGATGTCAATGAGAACCTTAATTTGATGGTTCTCACACAGGATGGTGATGGTGGAGATGCGCATCAATTCATCGATGCTGACTCTTGGTCCAGTCAAAGGAAACTGAACATCTTTGAGGTTATCCTGTACTTCACGCAGGATCGGTTCCAGTTGCTCAGATGTTATGAGGCCGGGGTGTAGATGTCCCTTCCGGGCTTCGTGAACTGCCTCTAACATAGTAGTGGTGGCCTGCATGCTGTGATCAAGACCCAGTCTTAATGCCTTGGCAATGGCATATGTTAAATTCTGCCTTTCCCTCTCTTCCTTCGACATCAGCTGGTTCTTCTCGAGTAAGGCTTGGAGTTGTTCCTGTAGTTTCTTCAACAAGGATCCATGTTGTTGTACTTGGGAGTGCAACGAGTCGAGTTGTGATCGCACTACATGGGTTTGCTTTCCGACAAGGTGAGATAAATTAGCCTGGGCTTCATTGAGATCTTGGATAGCAGCACTATATCTTTCTCCATCATCGTAGGTCAATACCCCGACGATTGGTCCTGCAATCTTTCTCAGGAAACCCAATAGTGGAACTGAACGTCTTGCTCGTAATTGCGTAGTCATCTTGGTTGGTAAGGTCTTTTTCGTATTTTCCAACTCTTCGACCTGGACTCGAAACTGTTTTTGAAGTTCTGAGGCCATTTCCCATCTATCTTCCCAATCATAATACTTGTCTAACTCGTTGCACCATTCCTCATCAGGTTTACACTGCTGTTTTAGTCGCTGCAGCCTATTCCTTAGATCGTCGAAGAATTGAGTCTGTCTTCCTACATCCAGAAATACTGCAATCCTCCAGTTGCTGACGGACCTCCTCACTTCTCCGATATATTCAAAATATATCCCGCTGCTGGACTTGAAAGGAGTGACCTGATATCGATCACTGGCAGTGATCATGTCTGGATTGTGGGGGTGGATCTGCTCAGCTGGCATCACTAGGATGGAGAATAGGCATAGCATGGTAATAGCAATGATCGTCATCTTTCCTTGGATCAATAGAGAGCTAGAATAAGAAAATAGGTTAATAATGGATCTAGAACTAGGGGCTAGGTCTTATAATCTGGTGGCTCTGACCTTGTCCCTATGCTTCGCGAATCTTTCACCGTTTTTAGTTTCGAGGATTACGTTGTTATTTTCTGTGAATCCTGCAAGGGTGTATGGTCCTTCTGCTCGCTTATCGAACTTATTAGATCGGACTTCCTTAAAAACATACACCTTGTCGCCTATTTTGGCATTCAGAGGTCGTGCCTTACGATCGTAGATTTCTTTTGATCGTTCTTTTGATCGAACTAAGCATTTAGCAGCTAAATTTTGTAGTTCGTTCATCCGTGTAATTAAGTCTTTCAGATAGGATCCATATGTTTCGACTTCGGGCCCTTGAGGTAATGAACTGGGTGCTTTGGCCAAATGCCCAAACACGAGTTCGTAAGGAGTGAAGTTGGTTGCCTCATGAACGGACGTATTATAATTAAACATCGCGAATGGGAGCAAACGATCCCAGTCGTCAAAATCCTTCGCGTAATGTTTAATATAATCCGTCAGTTCGATGTGACTCCTTTCGAGTGCCCCGTTTGTTTGTGGGCGATAACCAGATGTTGTAAGTTGTTTGACGCCAAAGATCTTTTCCAACTTACGCATCAGGGTACTAACAAAACTTGCTCCTCTATCCGTTAGAATGCAACGGGGTGCTCCAAACACAGAGAATAAGTTAGTGGCTACCGCATGGGCAATTGTTTTTGTTTCGATATTCGGAATTGGGACCGCGATGCAGTACTTGGAGAAATTATCCTGCATTGTAAGGATGTGCCGATTTCCGTTTGGAGTGGTTCGCAATTTTCCGACTGTGTCGAGGGACACCTTGTCGAAAGGCATCGCCGGAGTATCGGTAATAATCATCGGTTCTCTCGTGCGGGCTCTGGCGAGTTTGTTTTCGAAACAACTCTTACATTTCCGAATATATTGAGTGACGTCGTCACGCATCCGAGGCCAATAGTATCTTTCTCTTATGCGTAAGTAGGTCTTGCTTATGCCTTTGTGCCCACCTATCAAACTAGAATGAAATTCGGAAACGATTTTATCACGTAATTCAACAGGAGGTACTTCAATTTTTCCGTGGCACAAGATGATGGTTGCGTCGCCACCGCGGAAAATTCCTGCGACAAGTTCCGACATTTTATTTTGAGGGAGTGTACCTAGCAGGTCCCCGGAGTTTGCCATTCGACAAGAATTTTGATTGTTGGATGCTAAGGCTTTTCTCAAATTTTTTAGTCCGATTATAACATCCTTCCAACAAACTTCATCGAAATGACACCTCTTTACAATGATTGAATATACCTTATATTTACCATTAGGGGTGATAAAAATTTGTCCCTTCATAGGTCTACTGTCTCTAATGTCTTGCAAGTCGATATTTTCTGTAGCGACTAATAATTTTGAAATTGGATCGATCGGTTCACAATCTTCGGAAAGGAAATGAGCGTAATTGTCTCGTCTGTACGTCAAAGGTTCTGTCCATTGATTTACCACGTCACCAAGGAGATTATTGTTGATTGGTTTCGATTCTTGGGGCTCACTATCACAACCGCGATCACTTTCACAAGATTCCTCAGAGGATGATGGGAGATCGAAATACGAATTCTTAAAGTTTAGGAACGAAGAACTGAGAGGTGCGCACTTCTTTACTAGATCAATGTTTGTGTCATGTATTCGCCTAGGTTTCATGCCTTGGTTCCTTGCAGTGATCTCCTGAGTGGTGTTGACACCTTCATTCTTGAATCTCGTGAACGGGGTGGATTGCGCACATGGGATAGTTGATGGTCCTGGGGTGGATAGTTCAGTTTCCCTCTGGGGTATTTGATCATCCTCAGAGTGTTCAAAGACTTCTGGAACGTCCTTGAATCGCACCGTACTTTGTCTCCTTGATTTGGTGGGTTTGCTGGTTATGGGAGTTTCCTTCTGTGACCCTTCGACCGTAATGGGCAATTCAGGTTGTTCACTTGCTAGCCTTTCTGATTCCGTTTGTTTCTTTGCTCTGCTCCGGTTGAAGTCGTCCAGGAACTTTTTTACTCTTCTGGGGAGGTCGTCCTTGGTTCCAACTGCAGGATCAAGGCTTTCTAAATAATTTAGATGCTCTTGATCTTCTTCGCCGTCGGATACATATTGCCTCCGTGGACTATGATCTAGTCCTTCGTAATCCCAGAATAGAGTGTTATTAGTTGGATTAGAGAGATTTAACCCAACGTTAGTAGTTATTTGGTCGAATCTATTGACGGATTTTGATACATCCTGGACCAGCTGTTTAGCGTTGAGTGGTGATCGCTGTTCTGCGTTCTGGTCATCTGATTCGCTGGTTTCATCATCGCTGTTATCAACTTTGCGTTGGCCTGCGATAATCACCTCTTCTAAAGGTAATTCCTCAGGTTCCGATTCCGTGGATGGCGACGAGTCTGGTTCAGGGTCCTTTAAGGCTCCTTCTCTAGCAAGGCGATCCGCATTTTCGTTGCCGATGATGCCCTCATGTCCCGGGACATGTTCCCAAACAACGTCAAGGGGTTCAATGGCCTTAATTAGTCGTTCATAGGGCTTCCTATTCTTGACCGGTTTATTCTCTTTTGTCTTCCAATCGTTCTGTTTCCATTTTGGTATCCATTCCTGACGCTCTGCACTAAGTATCGGGAGTCTGTTTTGATCCTTAGCTTTTTGATGCCCGCCCTTTTGGCCTGTCGAGCTGCCGTAGTGGCTGCTTCGATTTCGGAAGCGTTGTTCGTTTGACGTCCGTTATAACGTCGAGAAATGTTTAAAGGATTATCTGGACCAAACCACACGCCAATTCCTGCTTTTGGACTGGATCCTCCATTTTCGCAGCAGGCTCCATCAACGAAAACATCCGTGTACGAATCAGGGCCTTGACTCTGAGGGGCGTTGGTTTTGAGCTTAGGTGATTTGGGCGGAGTAGCATGGACAGGAAGATGTGGGAAAGCACTATAGTCTTCTCGGAATACTGGGGGATCCGAATCTTCATCTGTTCCTTCCTCCGATTCTTCTTTTTCGCTTTCATCACTTGATGATGAATAGGACGGTTCCTTATTTGCATCCTCCTTTGGAGAAGTGGTTCCTCGGGGTCGTAGTCTGTTGGCGATACAGCTTTCGTCCGCTTTACTAACGGGGATATCCTGCGGGGGTCGATAGGTTTCATCACTATCAGCCATTGCAGATTTGGTACTTCCAACAGGTCGTCCTCGACGAGGAGGTTCCTTGGCAGCCGTCTTAGTGGGATTTAAATTAAGTTTAGTGGGAGGACCCTTTGAACTGCTTGGTTGTCCCGAACTGGTACTTGGTTCCGGATCCTTTGGACGTTTTAAGATTGTTCTTCTTGGTTCCGTTATCCCTTTTGGTGCCGTGGTGACGGAGGGTCGACGAGGAGGTTCCTTTCCTGAATGTTTTGGATTAAACCACTTCGGCGTAGTCCCAAGGTTGGAGGGAGGTCCAGGTCGTGAATTCGTTTGTTTTGATTTGAGTTTTTCTTGTAAACTACCAAATCGTTGTCGGGTTGTTGACGCACTGGCTTTCTTGTCTCCGTCGGATTTTCTTTCTTTATCCTTGGGGTTCATTTGAGCACTTTCTTTCGCTTCACTTGTCGAGGAACGCGTTATGGGTAATGCTCGATATGTTTTCACTTTCTCTTTTGGTTCGACATCACTGGATTCCGTTTTACCGGTGACCGTCTTTTTTCGAGGTTTGGGCCCTTCAAGATCCGAGGAGAATGATTCTGACCAACTGGAATCTGAATTCGACCCGTTTTCTTCGTCAACAGGATTTTTTGATAACGCTTCAACAATCCTATTGATTTTTCCGGGCTTATATTCAAACTTATATTGATAATTCTGAAGACGAATTCTCCATCTTTGAATTCGTGGTCCCGGATCATCGATATAGGTCATCCAGTGCACCGGCTCAAAATCGCAGGCTAGAACAAACTCGCGACCATACAAATAGGGTTTAAAATGTTCGGTCGCGTACAGTATAGCTAAGCATTCTTTTTCGGCTTTGGGGTAAGATTGTTCCGCACTGTTCAACACTTTTGAGTAATATGCCACAGGCAAATCGATACCGTCCTTTGTTTGTGTTAGAATTGCGCCTACAGCGTGTTCCGAAGCGTCGCACGTTAATTTAAAGGTTTCACTAAAGTTCGGATACTGCAGAATAGGTTCACGACACAAATATCGTCTCAGATAATGAAAACTTTTCTTCTGGGGTTTTTCCCATTTCCACTCTGTGTCCTTTTTTAAGAGTTCGGTCAAAGGTTTAGCCCACTTAGCGTAGTTTTCAATAAACCGTCTATAGTATCCAGAGAGACCAAGAAAACTTTTAATGTCCCTAGGGGTTTTTGGAAGAGGGAATTTTCGAATTGCTGTAATTTTATTTGGGTTCGGCTTTATTCCTTCTTCACTTATTATATGTCCAAGATACGCAACTTCAGTTTTTAAGAACTCGCATTTATCTGGTTGAAGTTTTAAGTTGGCATCCCTAAGTCGATTAAAAAGTCTACGTGCTCGTCTGTCGTGTTCTTCAAGGGTGTCAGAGTAAATTATAATGTCGTCTAAGTACACAAACGCTTCGTTATCGAGCATAGTACTCAAAACACTATTTAATAGTCGTTGAAATGTAGGAGGGGCGTTCTTTATGCCCATGGGCATCCGCTTGTATTCGTAGTGATCGTTGCGAGATGAGAAGGCAGTTTTGTGCCTATCATCGGGGTGAGTTTCCACCTGGTGAAAACCGCTGGCAAGGTCAAAGACGGTAAAATAGCGTGCGGTGCCCAACCTATCGAATATTGAAGTTATGTTAGGCAGTGGAAAAGCGTCTCCTATGATGTTTTCGTTTAGGACTTGTAGTCTACCACACACGCCACTTCTTCTCACCCGACGCGTCAAGTTTCTTTGGGACAATCAGCAGTGGCGAGTTGAATGGGGAATTAGAATGTCCTATAATTCCGCTATTAAATTGCTTCAATAGTTGAACGTCAATTTGTTCAAGGGCCTCGACAGGGGACCTATATTGTTTCTTGTGAATGACTTTATCGTCGATGGTCGGAATTCTATGCTGGATAAGGTGAGTGCACGAAAGTTGTTCACCATTTAAATGAAATATATCAGCATAGTCTTCCGCCCATCCTAATACGATCTTTCGCTCATCTGGAGCCAAGTGAGCCAAGTATAACGCATTCTTGACCTTGATGGCTCTCTCAGAATAAGTTTGTCTCGAATTAGATTGTATGTCTTCTGCCTCAGAATCTGTAAATTCTTCACCGGGGAATTTACAGAAATCGAAAGGGATTAACTCCTGAGGTTTAAGGGTTATGTCAATGTCATTTTCGGTAGTGTTGATTGCCATTGCGTGGCATACACCATCCTTATTTGTGACAATGGCCTCACCCAGGTAAAGTCCTTCTGGGGTTTCAATTCGAGGGAGATATCCTTCCTTTAACCCCGTATTTATTATGTCTATCACGATTGGGGTTTTTGTGCGGGATTTTATGCGTAGGACTCGAGCAAACGGTTTGATTTCAGACCTTAAGGTTTTTTTAGCCTCCAGTGATTCCTTATCAACGAAATTGATAGGGGTCACTGGGGAAGATATGGTCACAAGGGTGTTGTGCCTAAAAGAAATTTGGGCTTGGACCTGTCGTAGATATGGTCTTCCAAGGATACCATGGGTCGAAATGGGAAAACAGTTTTTGACAACGTGAAATTCTACCGGAACATTATCGATAGTTAACTGAATGGTTCCCATTGTTCTAACAGCGTGATTAGTTATTCCCGTAATCTCAAGACACTTGTCTGGGACAAGTGTGAGCACGGGATTTAATGCACACATCTTTACGAGATTAGTGTCCGACCCAGGATCTACGAGGAACCTTATTTTATCATGTCTGAATTCAGGGGCACTTAATTGGACTACTGGGGAGTCCTCGGCCTTTGATTTTGCTCTAAAGATCCTATTGAGTGTTTCGCAAAGTGCACGTTCCTCGGACGCTGCGGAAGAGGACTCGCTGGTGCGTCCGGACGGCGAGTCTGCTGGTAGTTTAAATTACTAACAGGTACTGGAGACACAGCCCGTGGTGGGGTTGTACTAGTCCGATAGTTCTGAGTTGGTCTAGGATATTGGTTCTGCATAGGTGTGGGATTAAGAGGAGCCTGGGGCATTATTTGCGGGTATGCAAAAGGTGTTGGATATTGCGGGTTTTGAGGTGGGATCATGTGGGAAGGTGTAGGATATGTGAAGGGAAGGGGATACTGGGACATGATGGATCGATAGAAATTCCCAAGCTGCTCTGGGGTAAGGTGCAACATGTCAGAGGAAGTAGGCTTAGAAGAATGGTTGACATAATTTGGCTCTCTGTCAGAGTCCGTTCTACGTCTCGTCGCAATATTGGGTTTCTCAATTTGTCACGAATACGGGCTCGGAGATCTTGTTCGTTCCTCAATTTTCGATATATGATAAGATGACGAATGCGATCTTTCGCTATAGCTTTCGCGATCTTCAGCATGTTTTGCAAATTCAAGGGCTTCGTCCAGGTCACGTGGATTTCTGGCATAGACGAATTTTGATAATTCTGTGGAAAGCCCTCTTACGAACGAGTCCAGGGCGCATTCGCGAATAGGTTGCAAAATGATATTGAACTCAGTGAATTCTACACCGTTGTTACCCTCTCTAACTTCCCTGAACGTCCTACTATATTTCGGCTCTAGGGCATGACGGGCACCTGCGATTAGGCCCTGCAAACGATCATAATAATCACTAGCAGTTTCCGTCTGTTTTTGTCTAAGGGTTATTATACTCTCGAAATACCACTGGTATTTTTTATTCGGGGCAAATCGCTTCCTTAAGTGATCAAGCAGTTCGTCTAGTTGATCAAAATCCTTGTTTTTACAACTGTCCCATGCTGCTCCATGTAATCTACTTAAAACGGCCCTAAGGAATTCGGGTTCGGCGGTATCCGTAACGAAAATTCCCGCACGTTGTACGGCTTGTAGGAATTCTTTAAGCGAGGGGTTTCGACCGTCAAACAGAGGGATGTCACTTGCGCTTGTTCGTAGGTTTAACCGATCTATGGCGCTAGCCACACTAACATCGGGATTCATCGTAGGTTGTTGACCGTTTTGATTGGAGTTTGCCATGTTTGTGCGAGGATATTTCAAATGCATAAAAGGGTTACAAGTAAATATATATATATATAGAAAATTTTATACTTGCGGTTTTATATTTGTACGAAAATGTTAGTAATTGTAGTTATATGAAATAGAAAGTAACTAAGTGATTGCAACCTCTAAAAAGCAGAAGATTCGCCACCGTAGAAAATTCCTGCAACTTGAGCCTTTTAAGGATTAGTTTCTTTTTTCGTTAAGAGTGCGAGTTTCACTTAAGGAGTTCGGGTTGCCGAATTGAGCGTTAACTTTTGTGAAATCGACAATCAATCTGTTATTTTCCTTTTTGACAATTTTGACTATAGGTACAGAAAAAGGAGAACTGGCTATAATTTTTATATTCAGATCCATATTCAAGGGCTCGAGGTTATAAATTTAAATTCTGCATTAATTGTTCTAATTCACTTAGGGATTTGCAAAAGGTCACGTGCCTACGTTTTTCCTGTGCAATTAGAGATTGCAGAAGTACGAGCCTGGTTTCAAGTGATTCTATTCTACTTTTTAGTTGGGAGTTCGATCTTCTCAAATTTCTACTTTCACGAAAATAGAATACTAACAATCTACCCACCCGTTGTACGTGTTCTTCGGAATTGTTAAAAAGTATGTTCTTCCATTCAGGTGTCATTACTAAAACCTACTCGATTTTTAGTTCCTCAAGTTTCTTAGTCAAAAGGGCTATGACGGGTTTCATTTTTCTTGCTCTTTTTTCGATGCTTGAAACTAATAAGGATTGTGCAAAAGTAGCCTGCGTGAGCGTAGCCAAAGAATTACTAAGAAATGTTACCTGTGTTTCTAAGTCAGATGCTCGCTTAGACAATTCTGAATTTTCAGAGATAAGATAACTATATCTTTCCTCGATTGCCTCAACTCCTTCTACTAGCTCGGACCATTGATCCTGGGAGAACCCAGTGACAATTGAGCTCCTTCGAGGAAACATAAGTTATTCTAAACGGAGTTGCATTTATTTTTAATTGTTAAAATATTTTCTTAAATTGAATTTCGTGGTTTCTATTTTTGAGATTTTTAATATGATGTTAGGAATTTTCGAAACAATGTGTGCGGACGAAATAAGTGAAAGGGGAAGAATTTTCAGCTCGTCCTGAGTTAACAATTCTGGTTCCGAAATCGGAAACTTACGGCTATATTTGACGCA
>JUFY01000705.1:287-11591 GCA_001855655.1 Leptopilina clavipes
TCTTCTTTTTATTCAATGTTCTTCTCTTCCAGAATTAATTTTCCTTAGAGTGCATCATCATTTCACTTTGTGTGCTTAATATTTTTTTTTCCAAAAATTATTCAAGAATACTAAAAACAAAAATTTTACCATTTCAAATGAATTATTAAATTTTTAATAATAACAATAATATCATCATCATCATCATTATCCAATAATTAAAAATACTCAATTACAAATATATTATTTGCGTCGATTAAACAAATTTGATTAATTAACTTTTATTTCTGATTTACTTTCCACTTGCTTATTTTCCGTGTTTATAATTACCTGTCCGTTAATTTTATTCATATCATCGCTATCTCTTTCTCTCTCTTTCAAAGTTCACAAAATTCAATTTGTCCATTAAATTAAAAAAAAAATTTATTTAAAAAATTATATATCGTCATATTTAGTATCGAACTTCGATAAATAATTCTCGATACTTATTTCGATAGTTAATATCGACTAAAGTATCGATAGATGGTAACGATTAAAATATTGAAATTTGGAATCGAAAATTGCAATCGATATTTAGTATCGTTCAAAGTATCGATAGTTGGTATCGATTAAAGTATCGATAGTTGGTATCGATAGTTAGTATCGATATTTTAATCGATAGTTGGTATCGATTAAAGTATCGATAGTTGGTATCGATAGTTAGTATCGATTTAAGTATCGATAGTTGGTATCGATAGTTAGTATCGATATTTTAATCGATAGTTGGTATCGATTAAAGTATCGATAGTTGGTATCGATAGTTAGTATCGATATTTTAATCGATAGCTGGTATCGATATTTAAATCGATAGTTAGTTTCGATATTTAAATCGATAGTTAGTTTCGATATTTTAATCGATAGTTGGTATCGATATTTAAATCGATAGTTAGTTTCGATATTTTAATCGATAGTTGGTATCGATATTTAAATCGATATTTAAATCGATAGTTACTATCGTCAGTTAGTATCGATAGTTACTATCGTTAGTTAGTATCGATAGTAACTATCGATAGTTAGTATCTATAGTTACTATTGGTTTATAATAATCGTAATAATAATAAAATAATAGTAATAATAATATTAATAATAATACTAATGATAATAATAATAATAATAATAATAATAATAATAATAATAATAAAAATAATAGTAGTAATAATAATAGTAATGGATGTTGAAGTGGAAATTTCATTTGAGTGAAAGAGTGATTAAATGTGAAGCTAATAAATTGGTTTAAAGTGCTTTCAATATGGCGTCTCAACGGGGGTTGTGCTTGAGAAGAAGTGAAACAACACTCCTTTGGAGGCGTCTTGTCGGGCGTCCTCTCGCGCAAAACTCTCACGTCTCACACGTTTATCTAACGCTATATATATGTATTCCTTTTCCTGAACATCAATATGCTTTCTCTTACTCTTTCTCTTTTCCCTATTAAGGATACTCGATTTCACTTTTAATTAGCCACGTTAACTACATATAACAAGTTTCTCATTAATTTTCCCATTTTCCTTCCAGTTTATTGAACTCGGATATATCCGTTATATCCGCACGTACATATGGAAGAATTTAATATTTCCAAATTAACGATTTCTTAATTAAAAAAAAATTCTAATCGTAAGAGGAAAGATTTTTTTTAGTTTTTTAAAATCTGACATGAAATTCGTAATCAGCGACCCAAAAAGATGTTAAATATCAAGTTTCATAAAAATTGATGAAAAAAAAAAATTTTTTTCGGTCGGTAATGTCAATTTCTGTCTGGAATTTTTTTTTATCCAATTTGGAAAAAATTAATTGTGGGATGTAATTTACATTCTGGTTATTTGGATGATGGGAAAAAAGTAAAAATACGTTTGCATGGTTTTTTTTAAAACGAGGGAAAAGGTGATTTTTTTGGGAAAAAACCCCCCTATTTACTGTTTGAAGTAAGACACGTCTCACTTTGTAAAAAATTTATTCTTCGTAATGGATCGTTGAGAATTTCTTCTTCTCTTTTTTCGATTTCAGTAAAATAAAAACCTATTATATTGTCAAATGATTTGTAACTCTATTTTTATCGTGAAGTTATTCGAGTCTCAGTGGGATATTTAGGATATATAAATTCCGAGAATACCCCAGTGAGAGTAGTCGCAACAAGTTCAATTCTGAATTCAGCAAAAAAAAAAAAGAATGCACTCGAAATAAAATAATACAGTTGAAACAAAAAATAAAAAATAAACATACAGTTGGAACAATAATACAGAAGAGATTTTTTTTTATAGAATAAATATCAAGTTTTATAAATTTACAATTGGGATATTAATAATTTTTTTTTTATAGATTGTTTTCTATTTGGTCAATTTATTGCCGATTAATTGGATTTATTGGATTTTCAATTGTCTTATTTATTTTCCTTTTTTTTTTTTGGTACCAATAGTCAAGCGTGTAATCGCCGGAGAAAAAGAGATTACTATTCTCTTTTGTCGACAAAGGGATGTCAGATCAGAAAATTGTAATCGTCCCATTGAAATCTGACAAGAGAAGCGCGCACCGAAAACAAGTGGATCACAAAGGTCAAGAATATTGCTTTCGATTGTGAACGATTCTCTCTCTCTCTCTCTTCATTTCCATCTATTTTCCTCTTTGTCTCTCGCTCTTCCATTTTCCCTCCCTGTACCCTCTCGCCACCCCCACCCCCCCTAATCTCTGTCAAATGCGATTCCAGTTTGAAATAAATCCTCCGAACAGATTCAATCTCCCAAGTCGTGTAACATAAAAATCCAATTTTTATTTTTAAAATCAATGATTATTTATTTCTTGCAGACACAGTTAATTTTTCCCCACCATTTTTCGACTAGAAATATGAATCATATTTTCATTTAATAGTAGTTAGTGCATTATTTAAGGTCTTTGCTAAGTGCCGCATCAATTTTTTTTTCAACTGAGTAGAATTTTTTAGGTAGGAATTGACATTACCGACTGTTGGAATTAAAGGGATTTTTTGTTTTTTCATGCTTTTGGTGTCATTTATTTACTTAAGATCTAAGCTAAAGGCTTTTCTTTTCTAAAGCTATTCTTTTTAGAGTCAACTAAAAAATTTTTAGGTAGGAATTGACATTACCGACTGTTGGAATTAAAGGGATTTTTTGTTTTTCATGCTTTTGGTGTCATTTATTTACTTAAGATCTAAGCTAAAGGCTTTTCTTTTCTAAAGCTATTCTTTTTAGAGTCAACTAAAAAATTTTTAGGTAGGATTTGACTTTACCGACATTTAATTTAATGAAAGAAACGTTTTTGTACAATTTTAATTCAAGTCTTCGTTGATTACTTAAGGTTTAATTTAAATACCGCAACTATTTTAGTACCGCCTGTAAAATTTTTAGATAGAATTTGACATTACCGACTGAAGGTATGGTAGATTTTCACCTTATTTTCAATATTCAACTATAAAAAACGCCCTAAATGCAAAAAAATGAAAAAATATATAAATTTTTCGGTAATATTTCACACTAGCAGAATTTTTATTATTGTTTAATTAACCATAATAAGAATAATAATTATTTTTCCTAGTTTATCGATTGTAGAGAAGTAAATTTTACATTGAATTCAAAAATATCACATGTTTATTTTCTATAATCATGTATATTATTAAATAATGTCTTTTGACATGAAAGTAAAATGTGTCACTTTTGGTGTCGCCAGAAAACAAGTGGCACACCAGGTGATGACATTGTTTTTTGTCGCGTGAGCATTGTTATAGTAGTGGTAACGTGAGAAAATAGAATCTAGAGAGAGAGAAAGAGAGAAACTAGGCAAAAGACAGAATCAACTTCTTGTGGACACATTGTCACTGGGTAAAATTATTATATTGTTGTTACACGACTCATCTCCGGGGTCAGAGAGGCGATACGGATATTCGATGAAACTTTAACTTCCTAGACTGATATAGCGAAAACTTTATACATTTATGTCTGTCTGTGTAAGCAATAGAGAGGAAAAAACCGTCCAAACATCATAATACATTTCTAAAAATTATTCCAACTCGCTGTCCCAGGAATTTTTTCTAAAAATTGTAATTTATAGAAATTAACAGTAATTTAAGGTAGCTTATAATGTACAGGATCTTATTGTAATTTATGGAAACTTGTGGTAATTTATAGAAACTTATTGTATTTTATGGAAACTTATGTCAATTTATACAAATTTATGGAAATTAACATATGGTAATTTATAGGAACTTATAGAAATTAATGGAAACTTATAGAAACTTACGGTAATTTATGGAAACTTATGGTAATTTATGGAAACTTATGGAAATTTATGAAAACTTACGGTAATTTATGGTAACTTATAGAATCTTATGGCAATTTATGGAAATTTGCGCATTGTAATTTACAAGAACTTATGGTAATTAATAGAAACTTATGCCAATTTATACGAATATATGGCAATTTATGGAAACTTATGGTAATTTGTAGGAACTTGTGGTAATTTATGGAAGCTTATAGCAATTTATACATCTTTAAGGAAATTTACATATGGTAATTTATAGAAACTTATGGTAATTAATGGAAACTTATAGTAATTTATGGAAACTTATGGTAATTTATAGGAACTTATGGTAATTTATGGAAACTTATGGTAATTGATTACAGAAAAATATGGTTTAATTTTACTTCGAAGAATATTTTGAGTGTTAAATGGAATGTTTAATGCACTAATTTTAATAGATGTTGTTTTTAAATTGTTGGTACAGTCTATAATTTAGTAAGGCACTTTTAGTAATGTTTGTAATGGGGAATAAAATAAAAATAATAATAGATTTTAGGGTTGAAAAAAGGAAACTCTTGTTGGTTTAGTTGATGCTACTGCTGCTGCTGCTGCTGCTTCTACTGCTGAGTGTTACGTTTTTTTTCATATGTTTCCTGTGGGGTCTTATCTTGTTAGGAAAGTGGCAATCTAATGCTCGGATCACTGTGAAGTGACCTTAGGGGTCGTTGACGACATTGTCAGCTCAAGTGGCACCCCACATGAGCTTTCTTCAGACATATACACACACACACTCACCTATGACTTCCGGGAACGCATTAACACCACCGAGTTGTCATTATCGTCTTCATCATTTCCTATAAACCACTTTTATATTTAAAAGTAAAAAAAAAAAAAAACCTAAAGAAGTAAAATATTTATTTTCTAAAGAAAAAAAAATTCAGGATGGAAAAATGTTTTTAGTACCAAACAGGTTTTTTTCTTGGTGATGCGAATTTATATTTTCAAAATTTATATTGTATATTTACGACTATAAAAGCATGCTTGCAATTTACGATTCTTTCGTTTTCATTCTTCTGAATAGATTTTCAAAAAAAAAAAAAGAAAAAAATAGAAAATTCTTTTCTCCCTTTTATGTTTAGCATTTTATCACCGAGGTTTTTTTTTTTCATTGTCACTGTATTGTATCTGTATAGATACTTATTCATGTTGTGCTTTTTACAATTTTTTTTCTCTCTTCCATTTTCACAGTGTGTCCTTCGTTTTACAGACAATTTTCCTATTTTTTTCCCCCTTTTGCTGTTGGCAATTTTATTCTTGTCTTCATTTTAATGATACTAATCAGCTTCTTCATTATTTACAGTAATTATTCATTGTTGTCTTTTTCATTTTGCTTATATCTATAAACATGAAGTTCCTTGTTTTCCTTTTGACCTAAATTAACAAGATATTTGACCTACTATTTTGACCTGAATTTTAAGGTTATGTTCATTACTTGACCTGTGTGAATTTTAACCCAGATTTTAAACTTATGTTTCTGTTGACCTGTCATTTTGACCTAAATTTTGAGTTTAGTTTTTCTCTTGACCTGTAGAAATTTAAATTCTAAGATTATTTCCCTTTTGACCTTCTATTTTTTACCTAAATTTTGTTGTCAAGTTATAGTAAATTTGACCCGAACCTTCTGAGCCTAGTTCTCTTGACCTGTAGGAATTAAAATTCTAAGATTATTTCTTTTTTGACCTATTTTTTACCTAAATTTTGTTGTCAAGTTATAGTAAATTTGACCCGAACCTTCTGAGCCTAGTTCTCTTGACCTGTAGGAATTAAAATTCTAAGATTATTTCCCTTTTGACCTATTTTTGACCTAAATTTTGTTGTCAAGTTATAGTAAATTTGACCCGAACCTTTTGAGCCTAGTTCTCTTGACCTGTACGAATTTTAACCCTTGTTTTGAAGATTAAGTGCTCTCTTTGACCTGAAATTTTATTGACCTAAATTTTAGAATCAAGTTAAAATTTTAAACTGTAAACTTTGGTTATGTTCTTCTCTTGACCAAAACGAATTTTAACCCTGGTTTTAAGATTACGTGCTCCCTTTGACCTGAAAATTTTTTGACCTAAATTTTAGATTCAAGTTAAAATTTTAAACTTTCAATTTTGTGGTTATGTTCTCTTCTTGACCTATATGAATTTTAACCTAAGTTTTCCGATTATGTATTCCTACTGACCTGTCATTTTTTGACCTGAATTTTTCAGTTAGGTTCGTATTTAGACTTAAAACGTTTCAGGTTGATTTTGCCTTTTTGACCTCAATTTTTAGGGTTATGTTATTCTGTTGACCTGTGGCACTTGACCAGATTTAATTTTTGCATAATTAAAGTATTTTAGTTTGACTTTTTTTTCAATTTTCTCTCTCTCTCTCTCTCTCTTTTTTGAAAATAAGAAATTAATGTGAAAGGAGAAGATGACCGATAATTTGCTTGATGGCACTGCACCCCTATATGAGAGTTCTCATCTTTTGCGCACAGTGTGATGTTTCCTGTTGTCTATAAGGAGAAAGAGAGAGAGAGAGAGAGAGAGAGAGAGAGAGAGAGTCTGCCGAGGTCTGAGCTTCTCCTGTTAGTAAATATTACTTAACATTATTACCTGGTGAGTGACGTCACACACACACATCGGATTAATAAACGAGGTCATTCGAGATGACGTGGCACGACCATGTACTGTCAAGTATACATATAATACCTATATATATATATATATATATACCCACTTCGAAAACCCATATCGGTCACACACTGCAAATCCAAACGGTTTATCTTCACTTCCATTCTTTTCTGCACTTGAAGCAGAAACTTTTTCAGACACTTACGTGAAAAATGATGTGTTTGCTATTGTAGATGTGTCTATGTGTCTTGTTGGAAAATAAATGAAAAATATACACTTGTACAAGACAAATATTATTTTAGATGTATAGATATATCTACATATATACAAAAAAAATTTAAATGTTTCGTAAAATATTTTTGTAAAAAGACTAATTTTTCATAAATTTCCATAATTCTGACATCAGTAACATTAAATTACAATAAATTTACTAAAAGTACCATTAATTTCCATAAATTACCAAAGATTTTCACAAATTGTCATAATTTTCCATAAATTGCTATTATTTTTCATAACTTACCTTAAATTTTCACAAATTACCATTAATTTCTATAAATTACTTTGAATTTCATAAATTACCGAAAATTTACTAAAATTTTCATAAATTGCCATAAGTTTCCATAAATTACTATAAGTTTCCATTATTAACCATAAGTTCCTGTAAAATACCATATGTAAATTTCCATAAAATTGTATAAATTTCCATAAGTTTCAATAAATTACTATAAGTTTCTATAAATTACCACAAGTTCTTATAAATTACCATAAGTTTCCATAAATTACTATAAATTGCCATAATTTTCTATAAATTACTGTAAGTTTCCATTAATTACTATAAGTTCCTATAAATTACCATATGTTAATTTCCATAGATTTGTATAAATTGCCATAAGTTTCTATAAGTTACCATAAATTACCGTAAGTTTCTATAAATTTCCATAAGTTTCCATAAATTACTATAAATTGCCATAATTTTCTATAAATAACTATAAGTTTCCATTAATTACCATAAGTTCCTTTAAATTACCATACGCAAATTTCCATAAATCTGTATAAATTGCCATAAGTTTCTATAAGTTACCATAAGTTTTCATAAATTACCATAAGCTTCCATAAATTTTCATAATTACTATAAATTCTTGTAAATTTGATTTTTATAAATTACCTAAATTTGACCCAAGTTTTAAAAAATTTCATAAATTTCCATAAATTACCATGTTTCCATAAATTACTATAAATTCCTATTAGTTCTCATAAATTTCCAGAATTACTATTAATTTCTATAAATTTAATTTTCATAAATTACCATAAATTACCATGTTTCCATAAATTACTATAACTTCCAATTAGTTTCCATAAATTTCCAGAATTACCATTAATTTCTGTATATTTAATTTTCATAAATTACCATAATTTACCATAAATTTCCATAATTTTCTTTTAATTTATCTAATTGAAATTTCTATATAAATTAACGAATATTGATCATAATTGTCATAATTGTTTTAAAGAAAAATGGTGAAGCTTAAAAAATTTTTTTATAGATGATTGTAAGTTTTTTCTTTTTCAAAATAAATTCCACTTTTTGCGGTTACTTTAATTTTTATGATAATTTTTTGTGGAAATGAATAATATTTATGTAACGAGAAAAATTGGTCAATTATAATTTAATGAAGGCGAATGTATATATACCTATGTAGTTTTTAATATTAAGTTTAACAGAAGGAACGAAGTAAACGTGTCGTAAAGACGAGTAATGACTGTGACGATAAGCGAAATTGTTTTGTTTGTGGAATGCAAAAAGCGAGGTTAACTGTGCGTGTAGGTGAAGTCGCGATTTTGTCGTTACGCGTCTTTTGCCCAGTTTATTTTTATCATGATACTCATATGTATTGGCTCGTACTAAATCTTCCCGAAATATACATTTTCCCTCTTCTCTCCCCTCCCCCCCCCCCCCCTCTAAATACCTTCTCTTCTCACTCTCGTTCCCTTTGAAAGAGACAAATTTTTTGTCGTTTGCCAACAGAAAATAACAAATTTTTTTATACATTTAAAATTTAAAATAACGTGACCTTTTTAAAATATATATACTATAGCCCCCCACCTCTTCTTTTGATAAGTTCAAAAAGAACGTATTTTTTTTACTTACGATGTTTTTGACCTAAATTTTAAGTTTATGTTTGCCTTTGACCTGTAAATTTTGAAGGTAAATTTGTACAACTTTGTTGACTTCTTGATCTGTGAAATTTGACCTAAATTTTGAAATTATGTTCGACTTTGACACGAGTTTATTTTAATTTTTAAGGTTATGTTCGATCTTGACAATTTCATTTTGACCTAAATTTTTAGGTTATGTTCATTTATTGACCTATGAAACATGATTTAAATTTTTAATTGATCGACTCTTGATGACAAGTTTCTTTTGATCTACATTTTGAAATTTATATTTCCCTCTTGACCTGTAACTTTGACCTAAAGTTTTTAATGTTACGTTCGTCTGTTGACCTGTAAATTGAAGATTTTTCTTAAAATAAAACTACATTTTTTTAGGTAGAAATTTTAATTAACGTAAGGCCAATGGAAACTTACGGTAATTTATGGAAGTAATGGTAATTTTTGAAAATTTATGGAAGTTTATAGTAGTTTATCGAAACTTATGGTAATTTATGGTAATTCATGGAAGTTCATAGTAGTTTATCGAAACTTAAGGTAATTTATGGAAATTCATAGTAACTTATGGAAATTTATAGTAATATGTGGAAACATACAGTAATTTATGGAAGTAAAGGTAATTTATTGAAAATTATGGTGACTTAAGGAAAACGTATTGTAATTTATGGATGTAATATATGAAAACTTATGGAAACTTACGGTAATTTATGGAAGTAAGGGTAATTTATGAAAAATTATGGTGACTTAAGGAAAACGTATGGTAATTTATGGATGTAATATATGGAAACTTCAGGTAATTTATGGAAGTTATGGTAATTTATGGAAACTTACGGTAATTTATGGAAATTTATGGTAATTTGCGGAAGTTAGAAGTAATTTACAAATATTAATGATAAATTTTCGGAAATAAAAATTATTTCCTTGGTGTAAATGTAAAAAAAAATTGCTTTACTGTCCTGTGGAAGTAAATAAATTCTGATTTCTCTATTTTTAGTTAAATTTTATACAATAAAATTGTCGAGACAGTTGAAAATAATCATTCGTGATGCACGATATAATACGCATTCAACTGTCGGCTATTCTAAACTTAGATTGTTTTCAGTGCAAGGCAATTTTCAGTGGCCAACCAGACTCGCATGTTTTATGCTCTTTTCCCCCTGATTCACTGTCTTTTCTCTCTCTCTCTCTCTCTCTCCACTCTGTTTTCCTCACGATTATATGAATTCGCACTATTTGATAATAATAATATAAAATACTTGTTACATAATATTTTGGCAAGTAAAAAAATGTATTAGTTTTATATATTATTATAGTAATTTGTTTTCAAAAAGAAAAATTATTTGAAATTGTTTGATAAATCACTAAAGAGAAAATTAGCATAAGATTTTATGTAGTAATTACTAATAATAATGTTTCATAAATTACCATAATTTTCCATAAAATACCATAAGTTTCTATAAATTATCATAATTTTCCATAAAATATCAAGTTTCTATAAATTACCATAATTTTCCATAAAATACCATAAGTTTCTATAAATTATCATAATTTTCCATAAAATACCATAAGTTTCTATAAATTACCATAAGTTTCCATAAATTACCATAATTTTCCGTAAATTACCATAATTTTCCGTAAATTACCATAGTTTTCCATAAATTTCCAAAAGATGTAAATACATTTATTTTTTCAAAATATGATAAAATGTAAGTTTTTTTTAATTATTATTATTATTTTTTCATATTATGAAAAAAGTATTTTGATAATTTTTGTTTTTTGAAAATATCAGGCTTAAGGTAATTTTTGTTATACATATATTGAAAAAGTGTCGAAAGAGAAAAAAAACATTGTAAAATATAATTATACATGATGGTAAAGCTGCAGGCGTAGATTAAGAGTGGAAATAATAAAACAATTGCGATGCTGCAGTATCCTTGGAAAAATCTGTCACTTATACCATAGGCTTGGACTATCGTTAATGTGTCACACATAAAGAGTTGCGCTCAAAATAAATCACGTTTACACTCTGCAACGTGAAATTCATAACATCGGGCTATATAATTTTTTAAACAAATTTATATATTATATTATATTATATTATATTATATTATATTATATTATATTATATTATATTATATTATATTATATTATATTATATTATATTATATTATATTTTTTTCTTCTTTTATATTATAATTATTATTAT
>JUFY01000706.1:207-58821 GCA_001855655.1 Leptopilina clavipes
TGTACAGTGTAAATGACATAAAACAATAAAAAACATTGGCAAAAATATTAACTTTTGTAGTAATAAAATTTCCCACAAAATAATACGTTTTACCAATGATGTCACTATGTTGTTATTATTCCTTCCCTGTTTCGAAAGTTGTAATATTCAAGTCATTTAGTTATAATATTAATTTATAATTAATCAGGTCATTTAAAATGAATTTTAAATAAGAAAATAGACACAAGAACTGCTGAAACAGGGAAGGGGTGAAATAAAAATCAACTCACCGGTCGGCGAATTCCCACGTTGAGGTGATGGGACCCTGACACATCACCCCTTCTGAGCCACCACCGAAGATCCCTGACTCTTGATTGCACTTCTGCGCCAGGTCGGGGGCTACACGGAACCGTTATAAAAAAAAATTATATATAAAAAAACACGGCAGTGTGCAAGGACTACTTTTCTTCTCCACATCCTTCCTGTCCTTCAGTTTGCTGTTATGTCAGGTACTGAAAAAAAAGAAAAATTTATTAACAAATTTAACTAAACAATTTGTACTTGTAAACATTAATTATTATTCAAAATAAATTTAAGCAATAATGTTGATATAATACTAATAAAAATTTGACATTTCATATAATTTTATATTAAAAAATTCCACTAATATTTATTTAAAAACGAAAATATTACATTCGTTTAAACTCAAACTATTTTAGTTCTAATTATTCACGGGCAAATAATTATTAAAACAACGTTAAACACATTAAAAAATCGTATTATTCTTTTACAGAATTAATTCCCATTTTTTCAGAAATTGTATTGGCAAAAAGTTTTTTGACCAGTAAAAACTTTTTGAAGAGGGAAAAAAAATTAAAGAGAGAGAAAAAAAAGCAAATGGACTAATAAATAAATCTACACCGACAATTGTTGTATTTTACAGAACGCAGAAAAAAAATATGGGAATTAGGGGGAAAAAAAACGAGAAACTGAGCAAAAATGGCTTTCAAAATTAAGTAAAAAAAATTATGACGAATATAACTTTTTCTTTATACGAACATGAAGCCCTTTTATTATCAGAAATTTTCAGCTTCTCTTTTTTATTATTTAAAGTGGGCGCATGACAGGGGAAAAGCTGGAATTATATTTTCTGTTCTCAATTTGCACGACAAGTAAATAACAAAACTTTATACGTTATATAATACGTTTTACGTTTTCTCTGTAAAATTAATTTAATTTACAAAATGAATATTCATTTGAAAAATAAATTAATTTTAATAAAGTTTAATTTTCCATTTAGCTCATTAATAATCTCATAATGTCAGTGGAATAAAATTGTAAAAAAAATGTATTTAAAGAAAAAATTGCATTATTCAACAAACTTTTTCTCTCTGTTTTTATTTTATTCCAAAGCGCTCTTCTATCTAGGACAACAAAATCATAAGGTTCTGAACAATCGGCTGTTAAATCGATTTGAAATAAATTAAGCGGTGTGAGTGAATTTCGTCAAAAAAAATAAAAAAAAAAAAAAAAAAAGAGGAAAAAGAAACAATATAAACTAGAAATTTGTGTTCGATATTGTGAACGGTCAAACTTTCGTTTTGAAGCCATTGGATAAAATCAATAACGTGAGACTAGATTTCGCCAAGTACAGAGGGGATCGTAATTCTCACTTACTGACCAGAGAACTTTTTCTTTGCTATTGAGACGCGCTGTCGTGATGCGAATATGAATATCGTGCCAATGAAAAACTTGACCATTTTTTTTTTTTTTTTTTTCTTCAAAAGCATTCCAATTAGAAAAGACCTATCTGCCAATATAACAATAGCGAGTAGCATCGTTTCTCGATTGTGACGTCTCCCTTTGCGCATACGAATTATCCATTCCAATCCCATCCTATGGATTTGCCCACTTCCGACAGTTTCAACAGGACGATTAGTTCGACACTGCAACGCGCTTACGTAAGCTAGATATAGCTTAATAATTATTGTCCTTTTAACAAGTTATTTTTTAAATCATATCAAATCTATTATTATTAAAAAAAATTTAATTTTCTTTCAAATCAGAAAAACTGATTCGAACTGAAATAGCTCAATAACTTCCCTACAGGATTTCCAAACACGAGGGACCAGGGTTCGATTCTTCATAATGCGGTTTTTTTATTTCAAACTTCGTTTTGAACCATTGGTTATCATTGTAAATTCCTCAGGTAGAAACAATGAGAATAATTTTCTACTCTAATCACACACTGAAAAAAAAATGTATTTGATTCAAATAATGAATTACTTGTCTATTATCAAATAAATATTTATTTGTATCAAATAAATTATATTTGAGTCAATTAAATGGTATTTGATTCAAATAGAGAAATTATTATTTCACTTACAACTTATTTGATTGAAATAAAAATTATTTGGTTCAAATAAATATTTATTTGATAATAGACAAGTAATCGGTTATTTGAATCAAATAAATATTTTTTTCAGTGCACGAGAACGTGTCATTTATTTAAAAATTATTTATTTCAGAAATATAATATTCTAATTGAAGGAATAAAATATACCTATTATGTTCTTGAATAAAAGCCAAGATTATATCCCTAAATATATTTAGAATATCGTGTTTTCGGTGAATTTGATTCTTTTTCCCCGCTCAATAAATTTAAATGATCTGTATACGCCCAACTGATTATAATCAGCATATAGTTAATTAATTTCTCTCTCTCATATATATATATTTTTTTTTTATTAAAATTGTGAATTTATGGAGTTTAGGTCATTTATTCCCAGTGAGTTCTATATTCAATTAGGATCCCAAAAATGGTCAATTTTCAGGATTTATTTTACTACTGATTCGTCCCAAAAAAATTCTTGATCTTGAAATCTTAAATTCTGATTGGATGACTTGGGGTTGACTTGAACATAAATTTTGTCTAGGGGGAAAAAATTGTTCCTTAGGGACCATTCTGGCATGAGAAAGATGTTTCCTTAAGCATTCTTTTTATAATAAAAAGTTTTGTGTGTGAATGGGTGGAAGTTCTTTATGTGCTGGTAAATAAAAGTGCTTGATAAAAAATTTCTTTTACTGAAACTTTTCATCACTAAGGTTATATTTAAGCCGGCACTAAAAAAAGAGTCTAGGAATAAATTTTTTAAAACTATAAAACATATTTTTATAAAAGTAAATGAAAGTAAAGTAAATAAAAGAAAAGAAAATTAAAAATTTTAAAAAGAAATAAAAACAAACCCATTGCCCTTGAAATAATTGAGATTACAAATAACTATAAACAATATAATCGTCCTAATATAACAATTAAATGAATCATTTTTTAAAAATAGGGAATTTTCAATTCTCATTTTTCAAAATAATTATAAGTACAGTTTAAGTTTAATTATTTTAAAAAATTTGAATACATTTTAATGAAAACATTTTGAAAGTATTTTCAATAAAGTTAATTTATCTGAATTAACCGCTGTTTTTTATAGTCCTGGAGTTTAATCCATTCCTGAACATATATATATATGAAGTATATGTAAAACATTTATCAAGGGGGAGAATTTAGTAGATGGGGTTAGTGAAACGTTAGGGGTTGTGTCACATAATGCGAGAGAAGCTTCTCAAAACCTTGTTGTATAACATATCATCACTTTCTTATAAAAACTTTTCAAAATAATTGTCATTTCTCAAAGTAACCTTACTATTATATTAACCCAAAAAAAACATAATATAAATATAATATATATAAAATATAATATAAATACAAATATTTATATTATTTATTTTATATTTGTACCGAAAATAATAAAAATAATAGTCAAACATATTAGCAAAGCAAATATTTCATATATGAAATTCATTTAAAAAAAAAAGAAAAATTTAAAAACGAATTTTTTCATTCTGCTTCAATTTTCAATTAAAACAATTTAAATAACGACTAAATTTATGTGCATATTTAGTAAAGAAACAATTCGATTTTAGAATATTGCATTGATTTAAATCGATAAATTGCACTTGTGATGTGTTTCGTGTAAAAGGAACATTTATTTTTATGAGAAAGCTGTAAAAGTATTGTATTAAAAAATTATATGTTACAAAATGTTATTCAATTGTAAAAAGTAAAATTGTTATTAAATTGTAAAAATAGAGAATTGAAAATTCCCTATTTTTAAAAAATGATTCATTTAATTGTTATATTAGGACCATTATATTGTTTATAGTTATTTGTAATCTCAATTACTATTATTGTTATTCAATTGTCAAAACAAATTAATTGTCAATAATTCTATTTAGTTAACTAATAAACGAAATAAAATTTTCAATTGTTTAATCAATTTTCTAAGTTTTAAAAGAATAAGGTTATTTATTCTGCAATAAAATTTTATAACTGGTACTAAACATTGTGTTTTATAAAAAAAGTATAGTATACTTTTATTGAAAATTGTTTCTCTGTGGCTTTTATAAAGTAGGAAACGGATTAATGAAGTTACAGTGTAAGTTTCTTTCAATTGTGATTACAAGAACTTTTATCTGGATTTTGCACCTAACAAAATGTTCTTGAAAATTTATTTTTCTTCATAGAATTATATTTAGAAATTAATTAAATAAGACTTGAAAAACACTTGTGATAAATATAATAAATAACAATTGCAGAAGTAATAATAGAAAATATAATAGTAAATAAAATTTTTATATAATAAACAAATTTTAAGTTTAATTAGAGAAAAATTGTTTTTTTTTCAATAAAGATTAAATTTGATCATATAATAGTTTCACTGCACATTGGTTATAGAGATTGAAAACAATCGAACAAATTGCAAGGAAGAGATTTATTGGTCATTTGATTCATCCGCCGATTTTATCATTAAGCCATTTTTCACGTAAATTCATTACAGGAAAAAAGGCAATAGATCGTTTTGTCCGCAGAGTGCAATGTTTAATTTCATAGTTTTCCAAGCTCGATTTTGCATATATGTACAGCACGAAGCGAAGGAGAATTACGAAATGGAACTCTGGGGTCCCTTTAATTTTCTCAATTATTTTCATTTAAGCTACTAACGCTCGCTATTTAATCTAATGTGATGTATAACCACAGCCAACACGATCAAACATACAAAGTAAAAAATCTGTAGTAAATTATAAATATATATATATTTTTTCATTTCACTACTCATTATTATTTATTATATTATTTCACATTACCTAATTATTCATTTAATTGGAGAAAATCTATCTGTAATAATTTTATTCAAGTTTTTTTCAAAATTTAGCACCCAATTCATCAACAATTTTATTAATTATATAACAGTTAATAGCTCAATTAAGAAAAAAAATTATTCATCAAACTATAAAATATTCAACGATGTGCTTGTGATAAATTTTGAAAATTTGTCCTAAAAGATTATTTTGAAATTTATATAATATTTAGTGTGAATACTTTATTGCTTTTCCAATAAAATAACCAGAATGTTTAATCGCAAAGACACGTTTTTCTTTTAGAGAATCCAATAATATGTAATCAATATTCAAGAGAGAAAAATATTTTTGAAATATCTATTTGTTCTTTTAAATTTATATAAAAAGTATTCCTTCTTTTCTAATTTTTTTAAAAATATGGTAAGAAATAAATTTTTAAATATAAAATTACATAAAAGACAAAAAATATTATAGTAGAAAACAATGAAATTAATTAAAATAACTCACCAATCGCGGATTTAATTGTTGGAGAGAACACAGTATACGCTCCTCTGGACCAGCTCACAAGACATCCAATAAAAAATTTGCTAGACAGAAGCAATTCTGGTCCGCTTTTCTCTATATAACCGTCTTTTTCATTTCTTTCAGATATTTAGGAAACAGCCTGGAAAAATAAAAAAAAATGGATTAATTAGAATATAAAACTATTTTTTTGTATAAAAAAAAATTTTTTATTTGTTCAATTAGGTATTACTTTCATATTTTACTTAATATTACATTTAACTATAAAAATTAACAAAAGTTTAATATGAATCTCCTTAAAAATGAAATTTAAGGTTATGAAAATTTTTTTCTTATAGTTTTAATACAAACGAACTTAAAGCATGAGATAGAAAAAGATACAAACGTATCTCTGTCCTTTTCTATCCCATGCTTTGCATTCGAGAACTTATCGTACTTTTGCTGTAAAAAGTCAGGCACTTTTTTCTCTTCTTTTCAGATATGTTGTGTTGAAGATACCAGTGCACTCTGTAGGGAAAAGCGCTGCAACTAAAGATTCGTGTGGCGGCAATTTTTCACGAGCTTTTACAAAATTGCACGAACCACTGAAAAGAAAAAGAAAAATATGCCACATATTCTTTAAAACTTGTCATCAATTACCATTGGTCACTCTAATTTCTAAACTGACTGTAAAATAGCAAAGTCGTATAATAAATGATTTACGTACCAATCACGCATTTCATCCTCGGAGCAATGTATTGGCACAGCCTCCTCTGGACCAGCTCAAAACGATCTCTTTGACTATATGGAACACTTTCCTCCACGTCCTCCTTTCTGTCTTTTAAAGGCCTTTCAGCAAACTCCTGATAAACTACAACAAACAGATTAATAGAAAGTAATATCTGTGACGAGGACAGGACAGTCAGGACAACAATGCCAAAGCTTCTTTCTTCTTTGCTTTGCAACACTCTCCTTCCAAATTCCTTGCAAGTTGCAACAAAGGATGAAAAAAAGGCTAGAAATTCTTTTTTTTCAATATTTATTAGATAGAAAGAAGAATAGAATATTCTTTCTATCTTTCTTACTACACAAAAGATACTTACCAGACTGTTGCAAGACGCCGACTGAACTCCGCGCACATCACAGACGCAGGGTCAAAATTTAACTGCACCCCATTGGTTGGCGCTGGCAACCAATGAGCAAACATGGCGCGAACTGTAGTCGGTTTCAAAATCAAATATTGATTTTTTTTCAAATTTAAAAGAATAAAAAAAATTTTTTAATACATAAAAATAATACTATTAAACAATATGTTCTTTAATAACATTTAACAATTAATATATTATAATTAAACATTAAACTTAAAATCACAACATTAAATTGATTTAACATAATCAATTAAATGTTAAAAAATTGAAAGTATATAATTTTATAGACAGTTAAAAATAAATAAATAAAATTAAAGAAGGATTTTAATAAATATTCAAGCGAAATTTATTATAATTTTTTCTTTAATTCAAACAAATTTCAAAACCATCCGGTATTTAATTAAATCGCAGTTTATTTTGTTCAGTTGTTCAAATTTTAGTTATCTTCTTTAATCAAAAAAAAAAACAATGATTACAAACTATTTGGCATTTAATTAAATGACAGTTTATTGTAAAATTAATGAAATTTATTTATTTTATGTTCATTCATAAATTTTATAGAATATAATTAATAAATGAACGTTGAACATTTAATTAATGTTAAAAATTATATAAAAAAATTTCTTTCTTACGTTTTGTTTTGAAAATATTTTTGACTGCATACAGAGAACACTTTCTCTCTTCGATGGAAAACACCCGTGAAATTAAAATGAAATTATCAAAATATCAGTTTTTCTTTTTAAAGGAATTAGAAACGAATTCTGTCAATAATTAATTTTGCCAAATTCTCAAAGCTTTGTCTTTGCCACCAGAAGCAACTCGATCACCACTTGGTGCCCAATCAACAGCATAAACTTCATCTGCATGACCCGGCAAATCATGAAGTAATTTCTTCATTTTAATATTCCAAACTGTAAATAAAAATAAATTAATAATATAGAATGATCTTTTAATAGGAAAATATCAATAATATAAATTAATAAATTAATATTACAGGAAAATACCTTTCAAAGTAGAATCAGCGCTTCCACTGACTAACAACCGAGAATCCGCGCTCCAAGCAATTGTATAAACCCTTTGCACGTGTCCTCTTAAAACACCAACGAATTTTCCACTATTTCCATCCCAAAGTTTAATGGATTTATCAAAAGACGCGCTCGCAATTAGTCTTCCATTTGGTGAAAATTTTACATCGTTTATTAATTGTTGATGGCCGGACATTCTCTCTGTAACAATATTTATTATTATATTATTTTTATTCTAATATTTATATATTTTTCTTACATTTTTTTATTTGTAAAATAATATTATCTGTTAACATACCAACAGGTTTTTTACTTGTCTCGGGTTTCCAAAGAATTAAAGTAAAATCATCGGATCCGGAAACAAGTTTTTCCTCACCAACAGCTTCGTAACGTCGCTTGGCGCGTTCTTTAGCACTTTCCAATTCATTTTTCTTCCTCGAAATTTCAAATTCTGCTGTTCTTAGAGCGTAATCGACATTAAGAGCTAAAGTGTTCACCCAGTGAGCGTGACCTTCAAGACTTCTACACAATTTTCCCTAAAATTAAAAAAAAAAATGAAAAATCTTTTCAAAAATTTGCAGAATAATAAAATAGTAATGAAAAATAAATATAATTACGTCATCAGCTTTCCAAACTTTAATCGTTCTATCCTGAGATGAAGAATAAATAAGACCCCGTCCACCCCATTTGACACAAGTGACACTCATGCTGTGTCCATTTAATTCGCGAATTGTTTGACTAAGGACTGTGTCCCATATTCTCAAAGTTGTGTCTTTCGATGAACTAACAAGAAATCGGCATGTTTCGTTACTGTGATACGGTTCCCAACTGAGGCAAGTTATCCACTTTTTATGAGCGATCATTGGTTTCCCTAAATTAAAAAAAAAATGTATTCTTTTACATTTGTGAAACGAATAAGGAACTATGATTAATTACGGAACACATTAATATTCAAAAATGCATCCCTTAATTACGAACCAATTTGTGATCCGTCCTCTGCATTCCAAAGAAGAATTTTTCCATTTACACTGGCCGAAGCGACTTTTCGTCCACAAGGCGACCAAGCAACACAGAGTACATTGTCCGCATGTCCTAAACATGTTTTATACGGTGTCTGAGTGTGAATATCCCACAATCTCAGGGTTTTATCTCCGGAACCACTCGCCAAAAGTTGTCCATTTGGTGAAAATTGTACTGCCAAAACTGCCTCAGTATGACCTGAAACGTTTATTTAGAATCAGGTCAACTAAATTTAGATTTTAATAAATGAATAAAAAAAAATACCACCTTCTAATTCACCAGTGCACCTGGTGACACTCCGAACTTTAAAAATCGCTTGTGGTTGATAAATAATATCAACTATATTCTCACTAGCGCTGAAATCTTTATTTAAACTTAGATAGGGTTGTAAACATTTTTCAATTTCTATATCATTCACGTAAAAAGCCAACGGCAGGGGTTCTTCTTCATTTAACAATGTATTACAAATTAATTGCAATTGTTCCACTGTAATATTAATTGGCAAATCTAAAAGACCGCCTGGTAAAACTTCTCCATCCTCAGATTTCAATCGTGCAAGAACTGTTTGCACTTCTTCATTATCGTCAATTTCCATATTTTTTTCGATTTATCAATTAAATTTATAATAAATAAACTTATTTATCTATGAAAACTTTAATTTATTTGCTTGCAATTTCAATTCCTCGAATTTGACCTAACCTAAAAATTATGAATCAGCTTAAACAACGTACAACACTGGCAGTATATTTTCAATCTTCAATTTAAAGAAAATATTTCACTTTTAAAGACAATTACAGGGTAATATGTACATAATGAAACAACATATTTCTTAATTTATAGTTTAAAAAAGGAAAAAAATGTGTCAGAATAACAAACACACGTGCATTTTCAAGTTGTCTGAAGTTGTCTCACTATGTGGTCCACGTGACTTGTATTTATGAAAACGAGAACCAATAAAATGAGAGATTAACCATCTCGTGATATTTAGGTGGGAAATTCAAAAAATTTTGCATTTAAAATATATATATACTGAAAAATAATGTAAATATTTTTTGCAAACAAAATTAACTTTTCGATTAATAATTTTTTTTTAAATAAAATAATAAATATTAGTAAAAACTTTTAATGAAAAATGTAATAAACTTATTTTAATAATAATGATAAAGATAATAATAAGCGTGATAATCGGTCTTGATAATCGCCCTTGAAAACAAGATTTCTCTGTCAATGTATATGCGTAGGAAGATAATTACATATTTAGCAAATTCTTTTCTCAATAGCAAAAAAACGCGCATGCGTAATAAAGCAAAATTATTAAAAATAACAATAATTTGTAATTATCATTTTAAATTATCTTCCTCTCACAGATAATTTATTAAGTCGCAATTTACAATTTTTCATGAAAAATCGAGTATTGAGTTGCATTGCAAATTTACAAAGTGAAAATAAAATTTTTAAAAATGTTTTTCCTCGATTTTTCATTTATCATCACTGCCCTCGGTTTATCAATAATTTTTCTACTCACCGTTTATGTTTATTTGCGATACAAATTGACTTATTGGAAAAGAAAAGGAGTTCCATCACCGTCTGCTCATTGGTTATTTGGTAATTTCAAAGATGTTATTCTTGGTCGCACATCAGTTGGTGTACATCTTGGAAAATTGCACAACGAAGGTGAAGACGAGCCATGTCTTGGTGTTTATATAATGCATAAACCATTTCTTCTCTTAAGAGATCCTGAAATAATTAAACAAATTCTTGTCAAAGATTTTCAAATATTTCAAAATCGTTACTTTGCTGCGGAAAAATCGAAAGATTTAATTGGTAGCACATCATTATTTTCGATTAATAATCCAGAATGGAAGTATCTTCGTACAAAATTGTCACCAACATTTTCCAGTGGAAAGCAGAAAAAATTATTTTCATTAATGATTGAGTCCTCTGAGAATATGAGCAATTATCTCGCTCAACAATTTAAGAACGATGACAATAATAGTGAAAATATGAAGAATATTGATACAAAAGTTGTTTCTGTACAATTTATCACCGATGTGATTTCATCTCTTGCTTTTGGCGTCAGGACCAATTCATTTGGCGATAATTTGGAATTTTTCAATAATGGTAAATTTGCTGAAATTTTTCGAAATTATTTTTTAGTAATTATTGATTATAGTAATAAAACATGATTTCTAGTTAGAGCACCTTTCAAGACAACTCTTCTGGGAGCATTTCAACTTTTTGTAGTTTTCTTTTTTCCGATGTTCAGAAATTTTTTAAATGGAGGCATCTTAGGCAATTCTACGGATTATTTCCGTAATTTATTTTCTCGAGTGATGAACGATCGAGAGAAATCTGGTCTAAAACGTGGTGACTCCATTGATCCTTTACTGCAAATAAAACAGGAACGACATTCATTAGATTTTGGTATACGCTCAGTAACAAAATAAATAATAAACTTATAATTGTAAAATAGAAATTATTTTAATTAAAATTAAAAACCCATTTTTTCAGAAATGCCAGACGATACACTTTTGGCTCAACCTGTTATTTTCTACATAGCCGGGACAGAAAGTAGTTCCACGACAATGGCATTAACACTTATGGAATTTGCGAAAAATCCTGAACTCCAGGAAAGAGCGAGACGTGAAATTCAAGATGAATTGCAAAAACATGGATTCACTTATGAGGGGATTCAGGGATTGAAATTTTTGCACCAGGCCATTTCAGAGACATTGAGACTTTATCCAGCAGCACCAATTATTGACAGAGTTGCTTTGGAAGATTATAAAGTAAAAAAAATACAATTATAGCATATTTTTTATTAATAAAAAATTTGCACTCTTAAGAATTAAAAATGTTTGAAAATTTTTCTCTACAGATTCCAGGAACCGAAATTGTACTCGAGAAAGGTACAGTAGTTTATGTGTCATTGAATGGTATTCATGGAGATCCGAGATTTTTTACGAATCCACTAAAATACGATCCAGACAGATTTAGCGATGAAAGAAAAGCGGATATTGTCTCTTGTTCTTATTTGCCATTCGGAGAAGGTCCTAGAGCTTGTATAGGTTCGTTTCTCATTTCTAAACATTTATTCTTTATAGCTTTTAAATTTTCAAATGAAATATTTTTAATTTTTTTCAGGGGAACGAGTAGGAATGCTACAAACTGCAGTTGGTTTAGCTACGATTCTAAGAGATTATGAAGTTTTCCTAAATCCAAAATGTAAATACGAATTGGATCCCAGGGGAATTTTCATACAACCTTTGGACGGAGTGAAATTAGATTTAAAGAAAGTGTCGCAATAATTTTGTAAAAAAAATTAATTTAAGAAGTTGTTTAAATTTTAAGTATCACAATTTCAATCGAAATTATATTACTACTGATAACAGTTAATATTTTATGCCTATAATCAATTTATATTTTAAAAAATCAAAACAAATTTATGTAATATATATTTAAAACATAAAAATAAACCTTATCAATTAAAAAAAAAACTAGTTATTTATTCTACACAAAGAAATGCGCAAATCATTTAACAATAAAGACACTTGATAATGATGAATTGCAACGAAAATGACTTGCAAAGAATTATATCTTTACACAGATCATATAAAAAATGAAAAAATTCCCCTTCTATACTCTCAGTTCAATACAAACATTCAAATTGCAAACATGTTTCCATTAAATTCATCATTGTTTACAAATATTTCTTTAATTATTTTCGCACTATTCGCTATATTCTATGTATTTGCCCAATACAAATATCAATATTGGAAAAAACGTGGTGTCAAATCACTACCAACACATTGGTTTTTTGGAAACTTTAAAAATATAATGTTTCTTCGTGAATCGGTGGGAAACATTTTTCAACAGTTATATCGTGATGCAAGTGACGAAAAATTTATTGGTGTTTATATTTTTCAAAATCCCTGCTTACTATTGCGAAGTCCCGAATTGATAAAGCAAATTTTAGTGAAGGACTTTAATATATTTCCAAATAGACAGTTTGCAAGTAAAAATGGTCGTGATCAAATTGGAGCGGCAAATCTTTTTTCTGTGGAAAATCCACGATGGAAATATTTTCGTACACAATTGTCTCCAACATTCTCCAGTGGCAAGCAAAAAAAAGCATTCTCCTTAATGTTAGAGTCAGCGGAAAATATGAGAAAATATTTTAATAATCATTTAAAAAATGAAAATGATGTAAAAATGTTTGATCTTAAAAAAGACAGTGATAAATATATTACTGATGTTATTTCATCAATAGCTTTTGGAATAAGTACAAATTCATTTGAAATTCCGACCCCCGAATTTTTCAAACGTGGTAAGTTGATTAGTACATATTGTCAGACTTTTGATATCTAATCCAATTTTTTAAACAATTTATATATTGAATAAATTTAAAAATTTATTAATATTAAAATTCAACAATTACCTGTTATTAGGAAACGAACTTTTTCAACCAACTTTGAAAAATTTTATCGAATCGTTTTCGCTCTTCTTTTTTCCAAATGCCAGCGAGATTTTGAATCCAAAATTACTTGGAAAATCGACAAATTTTTTTCGCAATGTATTCTGGGAATCAATGAACCATCGTGAAAAATCAGGCACTACTCGTGGAGATTCTATTGATGTTTTACTGAAAATAAAAGAAGAAAGGGTTAATTTAGATATGGGTAATATATTAATAATTAAAATAAATTTACTATTATTTTACAAAAAATTATAAACCGAATTAGAATAAGAAATTACTTTTTTATTTGAATTCTCCAAAAGACATTTCGGACGATTCACTTGTGGGACAAGCGGGAGTATTTTTCGTCGCTGGTCGAGAGACAAGTTCCATGTCACTTGGATTGGTTCTTTACGAATTAGCAAAGCGTCCCACGATGCAGGACCGCGTCCGAAAAGAAATCCTTGAGCAAATTAACGAAAAAGGATTTTGTTATGAAAGTATACAAGAAATGAAATATTTAAATCAAGTGCTTTCTGAAGTATTCCGAATGTATCCGGTGGTGCCAATCATAGACAGAGTTGCTGAACAAGATTACAAAGTGAGAATTTCATTGAAATATTATGCAAAAAAAAATTATTTTCCAAAATAATACAAATAAATAATAATCATTAAATTAATATATATTATTAATTAATATAGAAATAATAATAAATATTTATTTATTAACGTGTTCTGATACTTACAGATTCCTGGGACGAATGTTGTCATTGAAAAAGGAACCCCGGTCTATACTTCATTGCACGCTCTTCATTTCGATCCCAAATATCACCCAAATCCATATGAATTTGATCCGGACAGATTCAGCGACGAAAGAAAGAGTAAAATTGTCCCATACACTTATATGCCATTTGGTGAAGGTCCCAGAATTTGCATAGGTTCGTTTATGATTATTATTCATTTACATGTAATTAAGTTTCGATTTACTTACGAAATAATTTTTTTCAGGAATGCGACTTGGTATTTTACAAGTAACTGTAGGGCTGGCAACAATTTTAAGAGATTTTCAAGTTGCTATTAATCCATCACAAAAAGTAGAAATAAGTAATCGCGGACTCTTCATTCAGGCTCAAGATGGCATAAAATTGGATATAAAGAGGCTGCAAATTAAATAAAAGTAAATTTTTAAAAATTAAATAAAAATTCGTTAAAAATCTACAGTAAAATTTTTAAACTAAAAAATACTAGTAAAAATTGACGAATCTGCATGATCATGACATCATAAATAATAACTGATAATTAATAAATTGCAATTCTAGTTTTTAAATCAGATACGGTATAGTTATTATTCAAAGAATCGCAAACGAAAAATTCATAATTCTGCATGAATAAGCATATACAATTATTATTCTGACAGATAATTATATAAATTGTAATAATACTTTTCACAGAGTTTCGATACTTTGCGTTACATAACATTTCTTTTAAACAAAAATAAAAATAAAATAATATATGTACATACTATAAATAAATAAAAGCGAATAAAAATTAATTTCTCTCTACTTTAAAAAAAATTAACTATTTAACGGTTTTTAGAAAAATATAACTACTTACATAAAATGTTTGTCAGAATCCTCGATGTTTTTTTAAATTTTTAATTAACTTTCTTTTAAAAAATCTCTTTCATAACTATATAACGCTTTTTTCTTTTTCTGATTCCAGTAAGAATCTGTAATACAATCAAACACCATAAATTATTTTTTTTTATTAATCAAGGAATTAAAAAAGTTTCTTTTCATAGCTTACCTTAATCTCGTAACTAACTCAGATTATTTATCTGTAAAAATGTTAACACCGCAATTTCGATGCATTAAAAGCAAAGTTAATTTTGTTAATTGTATTTTTAATGAAAAAATTATATTTCAATTTTGCTAAAACTTAGAAATTTTATTTTTTTTTTTGATAAATATAATTCCAGTATCTAATCGTAGAAAAATTATTTATACATACTTGAGATTAATAAAATGGGAATAATGATGATTTTTTTACTTCTTTGCAACAATCTCAGATGTTCCTTTGAATTAAAAAAATACGATAATAGACGACAAACGACTCTTATATACACAAAGCAATATAGCTCACAAGTCTTTCTCTTTACCACTCAATGATGATGAAAATTAAAAAATAATTTACTTCGGTAAAAGTGCTAAATACTTTTTAAATTCCGGTAATACAGATTCTCGGGGATTAACAGGCGATTCCGTCGTCAGCAGATTGTGAAGAAATTGCGGATTGAAGCACAAAATTCCTTTACTAGCCATTCGCGCCCAATCAACTGTTTGATCCGTTTGCCTCAATTGTATAAAACAATGAGTGATCCTTTTCTCTGCTGATGTTGGATCGTAAGATGATCTATAAACACATTCTTCTTTGCAGTAAATCATAATAAATAATTTTCAGTTTGAAAAAAATTAGTAATCAAACCTGGATTGTACGACGCATCCACTTCCAGCCTCAATAAGTCTTTTGAATGAATCGTATTTGTCTTCTTGAACCATAAGTATTGCGACCATATTTTCAAAGGCACCACCATGTTCATTGGTTAATTTTATTCTCCAACGATAAGCAGCACCGGCCATCGTTTGTTCAATTTCAGTTGTCAATGATGATAATAATTCACTACTGAGTTTAGGATTACCCCATTCATATTTTTCCTCCTAAAGCAGAACAATTATTTAAAAATTAACTCTTTAATAATTTTTTTAAAATTATTGCACTAGAAACTAATTAGAAAAAAAGTTTAATAATAAATATAAGACTAAAAGATAGAAGCAAACTTACGTCAAGAAATTTATTAGCAACTTCGCAGTCTTTAATGTAACTTGGATGCAAAATCCATATCCCAGATGCAATGCTGCAAAGAATTTTTTCGTTTCTTGTAGGTTTCATGCAAAGCAAATGCGTAGCTGTGGAATCAAAAGTTGATTCCGTCGACACTTGACCACCAAGATTTATAATTACTGTCTCATATGGAGATTTGTCCTAGAATATTTGACAGAAACTGATTATAATTGTTAACAATTATCCAAAGAAACATTATAAATATTAATTTAATTAATTAATAGCAAAACTATTTAACATTTAAATAAAGAATTTAAATTATGTTAATTTTTTAAAAACATAAATATAAATTTTCACTTACACCTCTTAATCCTGACAGCATGAACTTTCTAACTATAGGCTATAATAAGAATAAATATAAATTAAAAATAAATTCAACTATTGTAATAAAAAAAAAACTTACTTCTGACTTTTCTTCACACGTATGTGGATGTTGCCAACCAACCGTAAATGGTTGACTTTCTTTCACCATACCTAAAAATTCATATTCGGCTTAATAATAATAATAATAATAATAATAATAATAATAAAATAAATTCCAAACAATCTTACATTTGTCTATTTCCGGTTCGAATTCATATTTTTTGTCACTATCCGCACTCAATGTGTATCTTCTATTAGGCGAACTTGTCGATGCTCGCAAAGCTTTGTCCAACTTCTCTATTTGTCTAAAATTATTTAAGATAAATTATTAAATTTAAATAAATAAGATTTAATTAGAAGAATTAAAAACAAAAACTTACAAATCGACGTGATTGGCTTTCGCGGGACTATTTTCATCGGCGTAGGACAATTTTCTATTTGTTCGATCCTCAGACTGTAAAACTTCATTATTCTCAGTAGCATTGCTATTATTTAAAGACTGATTTCCATTATTTTCCTATATTGAAAACAAATTTTACATTCATTTAAAAATTAATAATTAAATTTATTTACCTATAGTACATATCATTTTTTTGTTTTCAAAAATAGTTCATTTTAAAAAATATCCACTACTGCCTACCTCTTTTAATTTCTCCCAAAGTTGACGTTTAAGATCCGAAAATGGCTAAAGAAAAATAAAAAGATTGATAAAACGTAATTATTACAACAATATATAGATAAAATGGAATTTTTCTTAAATTAGAATATTTTTTAAGGATATTTTTGTAATAATTACAGTGCTTGGAGCTCTTCTCTTGGGCGGAGGAGAAAGTTTATTTTCTCTTAAATCAGGAAAATTATTAATCCACTTGACCCATCCTTTTCTCGTTTCTGGCGATGGATTGTCTTTGAATACAGCACCATAAGGTGTATCCGGCGTATTGACATGAAATGGAGATTGCGGTGTTTTATTCATAATTCCACTGAGCCGCTTATTTACAAGTGGCGTTTGCATTCCCGACGTTTCTTGTTGCTAAGAAATTAAATTATATTTATATATTTTTAAAATTTCAAGATGACCACAAACTTTTGTTTTTCAAAATTTCCCGATTTTTTTCTAATATTCTATTTTCTTACTATTAATTATTTTTATTGTTATTAATTAATAATAATATATTACTATGTCCTTACTTGAACAGCCGCCAATCGAATAGGTGTAAATACTCGTGATGGAGTTTGTAAAGGTGGCTTAACCCCTCCAATGTTCCTTCCCTCAGGTACTGTAAAAAAAACAACTTATTTTAGTTCCTATTTATTGGTAATTACATTGTTAGTTTCAATTTTACTATTACTAGAATAAAGAAAGCTCATTAAATTGTATTTATAATGATGAAACAAATTTATAAATAAAAGTGAAAAGTTTCAATTTTGAGAGTATTTAAAAATAAAAAATTACCTCTTGTTTCTCCTACGAGATGAGGTGTTTCATCAACAAATGTCAATTTGTTCGCACATGCCAAAAGCCACTCGGCAGTCACTGCTGGCAAATTCCATTTGACTGCTGCTTGATATTTGGAACCTTCTGGTCCAGGACAAATTAAATGAGTGTTTGCTAAAGTTTTCTTCACCAAATTTGTTCTTCTCGCAAACGTGTCTTGATACCTGTAAATAAAAATTAACAAAATTTATAAGAAAAATGATTCTCCACTAATTTAATAATATCTAATAAGAAAGTAAAAAAACAAAACAAATAATTAAAATGACAAAAAAGCATTACGATGCTCCTAAACATTCAGCCAATTGTTGAAGAAATTGTCTCTCTTGTCCGGAGTATGTGCTAATTGCTATTACACAATCTTGCAGAGGTTTAACGTCTTCTCTCATAACGATTGGTCGATGATAATATTGCAATGGAACCAATTCGTCTTTATCGACACAGTCATCCTGAAAATTATTAAATTAATATATTTTCAATTTTATGTAAAAATAATTATTTGATACAAGTATGATACAATGATGCTGAAATTGGCACCCACAGAAACCCACCCATCAACGATTTTACCAACGAAAGTAAGTTTTGCAAAAAATAAATACTTACTATGAACATATCGGTGACAATTTCGTTGACGGTTCCACGGAAAATACCGCCGCAAAATGGAACAACTCCATAATCAGGAATTCCAGTATATGACCGAGAAACGATTTCACCACCCATAGCACGAATACGTACTTCCAAATGTTGATACTCTTCACGATCAAAACCAGACAAGATGAAATTTTGATCTGAAAAATTTTAATCGATCACAAATTAATTTTTTGAAAATTTATTGATTCTTTTGAGACATTTATCAAATTAACATTTATTTTTATTATTTATTTATTATATTATAATTATACATACCCTCGAATATTTTTCCTACAACCGTGTCAGTTTGACTCAATGGAACTAACGAGTCATTGTCTCGTGTTTTGTATCTAAACGATGCCGACTGCGAAGTGATATTTACATTTTGAGATTTTTGCATTTTTTCATTCGAATCTTTATTGCTTATTTGCAATAACTCTGCCGTTGATTTTGTAGAAGCTGAAATAATTAAAGTAAAAATAAATTAATAATGAGTATAATTAATTCAATTGACACTGTGCAATTAAATAAATTTTACTAGTTGTTCTTCTGGAATATTCCGCAATAAGATCTGGTTCCTCAAAAACCTCAGCTTCTTTTTTGCGATCGTCAAATAAAGGTGGAGGCGGTTTTTTCGGTCGTTTAAGCATTTCCATATTCTAAAACAAAATTAATTTTGTAACTCATTAAAACATGAAATAAAATTGATTTTATTTAGTTGAAAATTCAGGGATAAAAAATACCTACCTTTTTACTGAGCGGAGAAGGTGGTTCAGGAACTTTTTGTGACATCTCTTCAGTTTCTATTAAAAAACACTCCTCCGATGCGGGCTGTTTTAGTTTTATACTTTCTTCTAACCATTTAAAATTTACAATGTGTGGTCTAAAAACATTCATAAATATTTTTGTTGGTTCCACTTTTTTGCTTTTTGATGCTTTGTTCACATAATATAAATTAAATAAGAAAACGAAAATTTAATTCAAATTTACCTCAATCCGTTCGAATAAATTGTTTTGAGATCAGTTTTCGCCTTACTAACATCCCCGACCAACACGTGAGTTATATTATCGGTAATTTCATCCAACCTTGTCGCAGAACTCACATTTATAATCTTATTCAATTTATCTTTATACTTTAATTGAAATCCAGTAAGGAAAATCTGGAAGTAAATAAAATTTAAAGAAGCGAAAAACTTTTACGAAAAATAAAATAAGTAACAAAATGGGACAAAAATAAGATTATAAATCATAAAATAAATTTTTAAGAAATTTCGAAAAACATTTATATATGTAATAAATCATTAAGCAACTTACATTACATCCATCAAGAAATGGTCCTAATTTTTTAACAGATGCAAGAGCGATGGCATCGAGGTAAATCATGTACGATTCTTTATTTGGAATAATATTGTTTGATAGCATGCTTGATGGTGTACAAGTGCTATTCATTCCTCTCATTGTACTTTGTGCCAATGATTCATCCACAATTTGATTTTCAAAAGGTATTATACTCCCACACGTGAAATCGAGTGTCGCGTTTGCTGTTGGGTAAAGTATTTAAAATTACATGAAAAAAACCTCAATTATCGTTTATAAAATGAAAAAAATAAGTGACATTTATTTTAATATTTTTAATTTATTTTTTAGACTTACTTCTTTCTGGAGTAGAACATGCATTTGATGAGGTAACCAAATAATCTTCAAAAGGAAGTGCATAACCTGCTTTAATACTATCTATAATCCATGGATATCGTAAGCATGCAATTTCCTTTTGCAACGCAAATTTCAGTTTTTCCGTCATTGAACTTCTCTCTGATGTTATAAGAATATTTGTTTCCATTGCATCCAAATGTCCCATATACACCTATAAAGACAAAACATGAAATGAAAACAAATGAAAATTAAAAAAAAATGTCTACACCAAAATATTTGTACTTACACCACCATTTGCATTTACAAGTGCCATGATTTCTTTCTTTTGTTGTTTATGCAAATCTGTGGAAGTGATGAATGTATTCAAAAAAACCGGACATTTGTATCTATCGAATTTTGAATCCGTTGCCTTGATAAATTTCGTTAAATTCTCTTTCCAAATTGCGTTAATCCAATCGATTGACATTATTTTTATTGTCTTTATTTTGACCGCGCTCTAAAATTTGAAACATTTTTTTCATTTTCATTAAAATAAATAATAACTTTAATTTGTAAAATAGATTACCTCGTATTTTTGGGACATAATTCGATCAGTCACTAAATGCGTTACACTGCCTAGTAACTGACGAGAATAAACACCACCCATGAATTCGACTTTTTGTTGAATATAAGCCTGAAAGAGGATAAAAGTTTAATAATTTAAAGGAATGAATCGAAAAAATAATTCTAAAGGTTATTTAAAATAGTTTCTTTTCACAGTTATTAATAATAGAAAAATTATAACATTTAAATATATATATTAGCTAGAAACAAAAAAAAAATCTCTTTTCATATTATATAAAAATAAATTAATAAACAAAGTGGAAAGCAAAATAAGAATAACCACCTTTCTTTCTGCCGAAAATCCAGAGGCACAAACGATAACATTTCTCATCGCAGTAACAAAAACGGGATTTGAGCCTTCAGGTATTGGCTCATTATTCATTAAGCAACAAAGTAAACATCGCGGCCCAACAATTCTGCTAAAAAATTATTTTTAAAGAAAAAAATACATTAGACCTATACTACAAAAAAATTGACAAAAAATATTTATCTCAAAAATAAAAATATTATTTCCATTTCTCATTGAAAAGATAATTTAAGTACTTACGAGCATCTTGAGGCTTTCAAACTTTCAAAAAGTTTTCCTACAAATTCTTCCATTATGAAAACATCCACTTTTTGTGGTTTCATTTTTTGACATTCTTCTTCTGTAATCCATAATGGATTTATGTCAAATTCTTCGCATTTCTGAAATATTTAATTTTATTATAGGTGCAATAAAATAAAGAAAACTTAATAAGAAAATTATAATATAATTAAATATAATTCATCATTAAATAAATATAATAGTAAGAAATAATAAAATTGTTCGAAAATTGAAATAAAATTAATTAATATGTAAATAAAACTTACATTATATGCCAGCCACATATCATCGGAGCATTCTTTATCGCTTTCGTATTTACTCGGAATAACAAAATATACGTTTAATCCATCACCACACATAGTACTCTCCTGAGTTGCCATTATCTTATAATTCTAAACTCGTTATAACTATAATCATAAATTTATTTATTTTTTAAATAAAGAATCCAATAACTTTCGACTTATATATAAACTTTCAAAGAAATAAAAATCATTTGCATATAAATAATTTAACAGTAAAAATTAAAATAAATTCATAAATGTTTTCTATAAAAGTAATAAATCATACTTCGATGAGACACAATAAATGTTAAGTTAATATAATAATTACTTTTTTTTAAAGAAAATCAGAATGTTAAGATTCAATTTATCTTTTCGAATTGAACGTGACAATTCTTGCACCACATGATAAAATGAATAAAAATTGTTCTATTATTCAGTCTCCTTTTCTTAAAATTCTAATTTTCAAAAAATGTAAAGTGTTTGAAAGTTAAAAACTTATTAAACTATATTGTTATATGATAATAGATTTAAATTTTAAGAAATTATGACAGTTGACCTAACCTTCAATTACAAAAAATTACGGATAACTTCAAAGTGACAACTTCCAAAGTGTAGAAAGTAATATAAATCACTAAAATAATTTATTTTATTAAGTGTATAATAAAATTTTACTGTTTTCTTTAAATAAAATAGACTCTTTAAAAGTCTTCAAAACATGAAAGGTTATCCCTGAGACCTGAGGTTGACAGTTTCACATTTACACAATGGGATTAAATGGGATTCAAACTTTACATATTCACGAATACTTTTGAAGTGAAAGTTATATACAATTTTACAATTTCAGTTTTGTTTTATACAAAATAGCTAAATAGAAAAATAAAAAATACTACAACACAAAATGACAATAAAACTTTCCCGCCAGTTGTGAATTTTTTAACCTTATAACAGCCATAGAATATTTAGAACATATAGTTTTCCTTCACATGATTTAAGAATGAAAGTCCTGTTTACATGAAAGTTTACATGAAAACTCATCATGCGACTTCACCCTAAGGGTTTACAAATAAAGTTTTCAAATAAAGTGCAGCACTTTATTTAATATTTACAATATTGAGTACCACTGATCACTCTCGGGAGTAACTCCGAGTTATTGCCGAAATCCCCCTAAGTGACACTTTTCCGATTTGGGACAATGATTTTTTAAAAAATAGGATCAATATTATAAAGCAATTTTCAAAAATCTATTTAATAAAGTCGCGATTTTTATATCAACATAACCTTCAATTTTCTTATATATTGACCGATCTCTGAATAAAAAAAGAAATTTTGCATTATTTACCATTTTCTAACTACGTGGAAAACTGAATTTAATGAAAATACATTTAAGAAGGAATACAAAGTCTGGAAATTAAACTTTGTTCTTATGAGTTTTAATAGCTTTTAATCAAGCTGACACGAAAGTCCAGGTATTTAAAATATATAATTGTTTTTTAATATTATTTTTCAGAACAACTCGTTTTGAACTTTGTCACCATTTTTTCCATTTGTAGATTTTAACGGACCATTTTTTTAACGGAAGATTTTCTCCTTTTTTTTTGATCGGGTAAACGAAATTTTTATCTAAATTAAGTTTATTAAAAATTGTAATTGTATTATCGTTATCAGTTGTAAATAACACGTTATTTGTTTCAATACGCGTGCAAAATGATAATTATAATTTCCATCATTATAAATTTTGAACCATCATTCTAATTTGTTCTGAATATATTAATTCTCTGTTGCCAGTGCGATAATACATTTTTAATCTGAATTTAACGTTGTTCTTTTTGAAGTTCCATTAAGTTTATTTAAATTCAATCGCAATTGCAAATTTTTCAAAATTCAAAATTAAATTGTTTTTCATTTAATTGAAATTTTTCAGCACCATGAGTAACATGCAGAATTCAACAATGATGGCAGTTGCTATTAGTGCAACTGTCGGGGTCATAACGGCGGCAACATTGTTTATTTATAATAAAATTCTTGAAGAAAAGAAACAACATAAGGCCATGAATCATAAAGTTGATCAAGTGAATCGAAAAGTCGTTGAATTACAAGCTGAATTAAGTGCCATAAGGTAAAAAGAATATATTGTAAATTTAAAATTAATTTTGTTTTACTGGAATAAAAATTTTCCACTTAATTTTAGATTACAACAAAAGCAGCAGAGAAGCAGAAGGAAAAAAGTAATGGGAAGTCGTCAAACTTTGTCAGAAGAAAATACGTATAATGCGACAGATAATGAAACCGATGTTGATGCTTATTCAATAGCAGGAACGGATATTGGAGACGATGAATTTTTCGATTGTTCCGACAGTGAAGGCGGTGCTGGAGATCTCGACAACAGGTTTGTCGATTTCATTCCCATTGCAATGGATCTTAAAGGTTTTATAATTATTTTGCCAAAATAGTAAACGTAGTTTTTTTTTTCTTTGCAAACAAAAAAGGAAGGGAAAAGCACTGTAAATATTGAAAATGTCATTCACTAATTATTAGCAATTATATAACCTTTGGGATCGAAATTCATAAAACCTTAGGAGGAAAGTGTATATATATGTTTAGTGATGCAGGACAGGAACAATTATAAATGGCGTCAATTCGATATTAGCGAAGCTCGACGATGACCGGAAGGATAAAACATTACACACCGATGTATACTTTAAATTAAAATCATTAGCTGATTCTCATCCCAATGATGTGGAAATTGTTTGGAGGCTCGCAAGATCCTGTCATGATTGTTCCAATAATGCAACTGATTTGGAAGTCGAGAGGGAATTTATCTTCGAAGGTGATTTTTTGTACAAAGAATTTTGAATTCTTTTTTTTAATTTAAATTGAATTTTTGAATTGAAACTGTCAATTGAATTTTTAGGCATCGAGATATGTAAGTCAGTTCTGGAAATTCCGCACGCCGATTTATACAAGTGGTACGCAATACTCGTTGGATCGAGAGGAAAGTTTATGAAAACAAAGGAGAAAATAGTCGATGGTTACGTGTTTGCTGAGTATGTTGAAAAAGCAATGGAACTTCGACCAGATGACAGTACTGTTCATCATCTTCTGGGAAGATTTAAATTTGAAATATCAAGTTTAACCTGGATCGAGAGAAAAGTAAGAAAGAAATTTACAAACTATGTTCTCAATGAAATAAATTAACAAACTGAAAAGAAAATGCTAAATAATTTTTTTTTTCCAAGATTGCGTCAACTTTATTTGCAAAGCCACCTAGTGCAACGTACGAAGACGCTATCGAGCATTTCAAAAGAGCCGAGTCATTGGCGAAAGAGCCGTTCATCGAGAATAAACTTTTTCTCGGCAAATCGCATATTGCTCTGGGACAATATAAAGAGGCTGTTAAATATTTAAATGAAATTTACGATTTGCCAGTGAGTGACGAGGAGAAAATTTTAACTGAAGTGAAAGAACTTTTAGATAAATATTCCGGTTATTTATTATAACCATAGGGGGGAATTCGATCATTCCATATTTTACAAAATATAACTCAAACTGTCTCAAAGCCTTTCGAGACACATGATTCCAACATTGAATCACATCTCCATCATTCTAAATTCACGAAAGTGGAGTTTTTTTACTTTTATCGCACTTTTTGTCATTCACATTTTCTAGAATCAATTGTTTCAAGAATGTTCTTTTTTTTAACCCGTATGACTTAAATTGGAAAATTTCCAGATTTACATAAAGTTGAATTTTTAAACGAACTCAAGGATAGATATAGCACAAAGGTGGAAAAGAAATCTTTCTTTATCTCAATTTTAGAATATTTTTACTCATCGAAATAAATTAAAAATAACATTTTTTTCTGTCAATCCGTCAAATTTCAAATGTCGAAACATGAAAATTGGAAATATATGAAGCAAATTTTTGATAAATGTTTATTTCCAATTTTTACGATCTAACTTATCTAACTTCAAAAAAAAAAAAACGGTCTTTAAGTGATATATTTAATGTAAAAAGTTGTACGTATATAATCTATTTGTAAATAAGCGAATGTCGGAAAGGGGGAAAAAATATATAAATATATAATGAAGAGAAAAAAAATAGTTTTTATTTTCCTATTTTTTTTTTCTTTTTAATTGTTAAATGTCAAAAAGTTTTTGTGGGATAATTTAAAGTCGAATCACATCAGTTATTCGTGTAAGTGTGTTAGTTGCTCGGAGATCAATAATGCTCCAACACAGCATCCCACCAGAATGGCAGAGGGTGGAAATGTAAGTGCAAGAGAGAGAGAGAGAAACAGGGGTGTAGGAAATTGTGAAGCCCTTCTGCTTAATACGAGAGGGAAGCCAGTACAATTCCTCATGTGACAAGGCAGTTGATAACGACCAATGTCTGTGAAATGTGGTACGATTTTTCCTAAATTTCCCTCCTCCTTATTTATCTAATCAATTTCCAAATAAACATTTGGAAATTAATAATGATGAAAATTGATCCACAATTTTCTAACCCTTGAAAACAATTTTTAATTTTCTTTAATTAATTCGCCTCAAAATTGATCATTAAAAATGTAAATAAAATGCGAAATTAATTTTTTTAGGACAATTTGACGAAACGGGATGCGTGGAATTTTTCGCGGAATTATCTACTGCTGCTTGTGGTACGGGAGTATTGTGGCGGGATTTTTATTCATCGCATGTCCCTTATTGCCGTTGTTATTAATCAGTCCACCAAAATTTCGACGTTATGGAGATCTTTTATTTTCCTGCTGGGAACTTTATCCAACGGTGAGTGTTTGTAAAAAAGAAAAAAAATATTTCTTAATTCCCATAATTCTTTATTTTCGAAGGCTCTTATGGAATTATTAGGAATGAAAATAATTGTTACTGGCGATCATATTTCACCGGAAGATTCGGCAATTCTTGTGATGAATCATCGAACCCGGGTGGATTGGAATTTTCTATGGGGCGCCATGTATCAGGCCTGTATGCCCCATGTCGCGGCTCATAAACTCAAATTTATCCTGAAGGATCCAATTCGTCACATTCCTGGTCCAGGTATTTGTATTCTACAATATTATATGTCTCAAAAAAAAAAAAAAAACAGGGACCACTGTATATTTTTTCTTTGAAATCGATAATTTTGGCATTTGTGATCCCTGTTGGAAAAATAAGCCGCGAATTCGATAAAAGGAAAAAGAAAGATTAATGTTACATAAGAAAAAAAAAATTACCAGGTTGGATAATGCAGATGAACAGCTTCTTGTACATAACTCGACACTGGGAGGAGGATCAAGGCCGATTGTCCCGCTCCTTGGATTATTTGATAGATCTTCGTCGTCGTACGCAATTTTTGATATTTCCAGAAGGCACTGACTTGACACGAAATAGTCGTGAGAAATCCGATAAATACGCCATTGAGCATGGACTTCCAAATTATAATTACACACTTCATCCAAAAACCACTGGTTTTACATATTTGGCACGTCATCTTCAAAAATCCAATTATCTCGACTCAGTATACGATTTAACAATTGGCTATCCGGACAGTGTACCACAATCCGAATTGGATCTTGTCACAGGAAAAATGCCGAATGAAATACATTTTCATGTGAAGAGAATAGATGTTCTTGATTTGCCAAAAAATGAGGCGAATTTACGCTCTTGGCTGGAGAAACGTTGGCAGAAAAAGGAGGAAATCCTCAAGGAATTTGCATTGAAAAAATCATTCTCCGATGTTCCATGGCCAAAATCGAGTCAATTACCACTCAGGATTGCTCTTGTTTTTTGGACACTTCTCACTGGTCAGTAATATAGCCAAAAATCTAATTAAAATAATAAATTTTATAAATAATAAATATAATAATAATAATTACTATTTCAGGGTCCGCAATGATATTAATACTGACCTCATCTTTCTTTCAATTTTGGACAATCCTCCACGTGTTATTTTTCATTTGCCTCTCCCTCTTCACCTCAGGATTTAGTCAACTCGAAATGGGATGGTACTGGCATTGGAAATCGCAGTTTTCTAAAAAAATTTTCCAAAAAAACTCAAACTAGGATAGATTTTTAAACAAAAAAAAAAGCAATGTGTTCCTCACCTTTTTCAAAAATTTTCAATAATTCTTCAACGATTGTTGAATTATTTTCCACTTCAGTACAATAGAAAATTTTCCCTTTTTTTTTCCTTCTCTGGAAAATATTCCCCGACTCTCGATATTTAAAAAAAAAAAAGAGAAACAAACTTTTTTGTGAAATATTGAAAATGGAATAATTCTTGCAGTGAAAATTTTCTTTGTACATTAAAAATCTATTTTTATAAGTACTTTTTATGTTTGGAAAACTATACAACAGTTTTCCAAAACTTATACAAAAATTTTTAACCAAACTAAAGGGCTGAATGTATTCTCAAAAAAAAAATAGTTTATTATTTTTTTTTTTTTGTGAATACTGCAATATTTTCCTAAGACTTTCTTCAAACTAGAGATTTGAATCGGAATTGATTACAAAAACTCTTTAATAATTGAGTTTTTAACAAACAACAAAAAGAAAAATGTGCAATCGAATAGTTTTTCTATAAAGTTATTTTCACTAATGCTTTCCGTGACAATTTAATATTTCGTCTACAATTTGGACGAATAGTAATTGTCTAATTGTAAAGTAGAAAAGTCCAGTTATGAAATGAGGGGGCAATAAAAAATAATTGATATTTTAGTTAGAAAAATATCGAATATGTACTCAAAATATTTATTTTTAATTAAAATTAATGTTAATATTGCTTCCCTGTGGAAAAAAAACTTGTAATTATTGTAGAAACGAGGGCAAATCTTTATTCTCCTGAGAATAATATTTAAAAATAATAATAATAATATGTAATAATATGTAATAATAATAATTTAATCTAGTTTCTTAAAAAAAGGTTCAAAACTGAAAAACTAAACGACGATTTAGAAAATTAAATTTAAAAACAAAATTTCTCTAAATTGTCATTTAATTTTAAGAATTTTGAAAAATCTCAAAACAAATTTTTGAGAAAGAATCATAAGAAACTGTGAATTCACGTGCCAAACTATTGAAAATAGCGAAAACTGATTATTTTTCTCAAAAAAAAAGAAAGAAAAATAACAAATTTAATCAGCATTTTAGGAAAAAATATTGAACTTTTTGATTTTAGAAAGTTCAATAGTCAACTTGTAAATAATTACGTGTATAAAAAAAAATAATCTTAGAATTATATTTAAATCGAAAGGTGAAATATTCTCGTGCATCGAAAATTCAATTAAATTCCCGACTAGAATTTATAAATTATAAGTACTTGAACACTTTTCTCGAATTCCATTTTTTTGAATCGGAAAATTCATTCTTTAACAAAATTGAATTACTATTTTAATTTGATTTTATTTGAAAAATTAAATTTAAATAATAATTATTAGTTTATATTAATATAGTATACATTAATATAATTATAAATTATAATTATATAATAATAATATAAATATAAATTCAAGAAACCGCAAATTCGTGGAAATTTCAAAAGAAATTAAAAAAAAAAGAAAATACCGCATAAAATAGAAAAATAGTTTTAAAAAAACACTGATCTAACAATAAAATCTCAATTTGAAAACAAATTTCATTTCTAAAGATCTGTATAATTATGATAAAATTTTAATTATTAAAAAAAATATGTAAATTTCTAAATACGATGATAAAAATTACCTCCCGCCCCTCCAAGAAAAGTGAAAAGTAAACAAAAATATATTCAAAAAAGTTTTCGGTGCCTTTGAAAAATAATTCAAATGTCAATTTTCGTGAAGAAAAATTTTCTTTTTTTTTCTGAAAATTCAATGAAAGAAGAAAAAAAAGTAAAACCAGTTGCAAAATAATTCCAAGTTACCTGTTTGTAAAAAGAAAGAATATTAAATATTATTTACAAAATATATTTTCAGTAAATAATTATCGACTGTTAAGAAATTTGACTGAAAATTGGAAAACGATTTCAATTTTTATATTAAAATATAAGAAATAAAAAAAGTAAAAAAAACTCACCATTTCTTTTTTTTTTGTTGTCTAATGAAGATAAGCGAAATTCATTTATTTGAAATATTTACAAGTCGACAAATCAATTGGTCGTCGCCGCCGCGCATTGATATTAAATTTGATGTAAAAAAGAATGGGACATAATGCGATAAAAATTATATGTATGTGTATATCCGTAAACCAGTTTGCTGTACAAATTAACCAGTCCACAGATTGAAGGATAAAAAATATAATTGATGTTCAAAATGACGTTTCTTATCACTGACCAAAAATTGCCTTTTTTTCCCCTTGCCTCAAAAAAAAAATGATTCTCAACGATTTCTCTTGTTGTTGTAGAATGGATTTATCGGACTTGGCAATGGACTCGGTTTGAGAACGCCAGCACGTGGTTTTCGATTCGCGTCATATGGAATTGCAGGACTTTGTCGAATTTGTTGAAAATATTCCGATGTATGTTGCGCCGTATTTTTCTGCAACATTATTTTCACCCGCTTCTTATTTGGCGTGAAATTCGCTTTAACTTCAAAGTTGCCTAATTTCTGAAAAGCAAAACAAAAACACGCAAATATTAAATTTGTAAATTATAAATAAGAAAAAATAATTTAGGAAAATAAATAAATTACTCCATTTTGATCCTCGAGTTTTGTGAGAACGGGCCTCAATGTCGGCAGTTTGGAATTTTTCAAAGATTCTGTTAGAACTGACAAAGCAATGCTATTCTGCTTCTTTTGGATCTCCTCGAAATTTAAAGATTCCTTTGGTTCGGCATTGGAAACGTCCCATTCACCACAAGTGGCAAATTCAGAATCTTTGCTTCTTTTTTTATGCTTCTTCTTCTTCAATTTTCCATTCGTGACAATCGACTCGGAAAATTGGATTTTCTCCTTTATTTTCGAACATGACGCCTCATTGTCATTGATTTTTTCCTCTTCATTGTCACTTTCATCTTCCGTTACTGCTTCCACCTCCTCATCATCATCGTTCTTGCGTTTTCGTTTTCGCAATGATTTATTTGAATCAGAATACAATTCTTGCTCGAATTTCAAAAGTTCCAGGGCTGCTTTCTTATTGTTATTTTTCTTCTTCAATGGGATCTGAATTTCCTTGACGCCAATCGGCATTTCTCCATTTGCCACCAGAGCGAATCTGAACGAGAAGAAAAGAAAGGTAAATAGAGGTAAGAAAAAGAATGAGCGACAAAAAATAGAATTGAAAAACTTACTCTTTTGCAAGTCGTACTATTTGTCGGCGAGATTTTGTTGTTGAAGAAGGAAGAAACCTGTATTCAAGCAGTAAATTGGTAATTTGTTGCGGATCAAATGTGATTTGTGGAATTTCAACGTCTACCCTTCCTGCCCGTGGATCCATGGGACTGTCAGATGGACCCGCGATTTCTTCATCTGAACTATGATTAACATTATTCATGTCCTCGCCATCTGATAATTCGACTTTCTTCATTACATCAATTACGCCACATGGAAAACCCGCCTGTAAGAAAAATTAAAAAAAAAGAGAAATTAAGTAATTAAAGTATAAAAATATTGAAATTATTAAGAAAATTCGGTCTTTTTTCTCACCTTTCTCCAGGCATCGAATTTTTCTAGATAATCCATTCCAACGTTCGATTGGAATATTAAATACCTAAAGATATTTTTGACAATGTGTCTCATTTGCCTAGCATCATCAATGCTAGATAAGTAAATAGCAAAAGGCCTGATCAATTCCGTAACTATATCTTCACTTATAAGTCCATTACTTACCTAAAAAAGAAACAAAACAATTAGCATACAATTCATAATCTATTATTAAATTTGGTTTATTATGAACCTACTTTGGCAAGTTCTTCCATAAAGACTTCGACTATTTGTAACTTAAGACCTAGGGAATTTTCCACAGTGACAAAAAAATCTTGCAATATTTTTGCAAATTCAATGATAAGTTCCTTGTTCCATTCGTGCTTTTTGCACATCTCGAATGTCTGGCGAATAATCCTCCTCAACAACTGGAAAAAATAATTCAATATTGAGTAAAATTAATTTTTCAAAATAAATAAATAAATAAATAAATAAATTTCTCTTTCTATAATTCGAATTTATTAATTTAATTCACCATTTCGAATTTATCGATTCTGTATCGATCGATGCCGAACCATTCCGTAGAGAGACTTTCAAAGGTACATTTAACGTAAAGTAGCGCAGTTTTCATTGATGAAAAGCAATGTACTATTTTACTGATTGATTCAGCAAGTTCCTCTTGAACCAAAGGCTTATCCGACATCCACATGCAATAATATAAACCTTTCCATAATCTTATAAAATCCGCCTCTGTAAATGCTGTTGAAGAAAAAGTGTAAAATTATTCATCATGGTAAATAACGAAAAAAGGGGGAAAAATGCAAAATAAGTTTACAGTTGTGTTTGAAAAAATAAACTATTAACGAAATATAAATTCTAATATAATGTAAACATGTTTACTGCGGGGGGAAAATTACTTGAAGGCGCGCACACGCACGCGTCAATACTAACAAGAATTAATTATATACACCATTATATCTGATATTACTCTCCAAATTGTAAGATTTTCTCATATAAAAGAATTTTGATTCCATGAGTTAAAAGTGAAAAATTGCCAAAGCATATGGAAAGCGTGCGCTGTAAATAGATGGAAATATAATGGATAACTTACCAAATGAACTCTGGGCGCGAACGGTTAACCATTTTTTCAGATTTTTAAGCACTTTATCGCGCACCTTTTTGTCTTTGCTGGCGAGTAACCTAGCAAACTTGATCTCCTGGGCAATAATCAATGCCTTGCCACTTTTTTCTTGTTTCACATTGCTCACCTTTTGTTGCATATTGCATTTTGGAATTTGCTTCTTTTTCTTTTGTTTCGATGAAACGTTTGAGCATCGCGTTAGTTTTTTAATTCCCATTTTTGTTTTTTTTTTCTCCACACACGCCAAGAAACAAATTTTTTGGCAAAGCGATGAGCACACGCGCGTGGCAAAAGCAAAGAAAAATCAACGCTACACGCAACTGTCTGCGCAAGTTTTTTCCTTTTTTCAAAAAAAAAAAAAAGGAAGAAAAAGAAGCTTTAAGGCTTGTATCACAATCGCGACGACACAGGGTTGGGAAATTGCCAATTGGGAATTTTACCATTGCGCCATCTACAACATTTTCAAATTTACAATCTTTCCTTTTTTCATTATAATAATCAAATATATTTACAATAAATTCAGTGTACAACTATTTGCTGTTCATTAAATCTACATTGCAGAAGTAGAAATTCGACCATTCGTTCCTTTTTTTTAAATTTCTATTACAAATACTGTGCGCCCGTATTTTTTTCTACTCGAAAAATAAAATACATACAACTAAACTATCAGCGTGACACGATTCTCCTTTTACACAATTTTTCTCTTTTCAAATAGTATCACAGTCTTAAGATTAGTCTCCTCAGTTAGCTAAATTATCATTTTACACAAATATATATATATATTATATATTTAAAGAAACAAACTCGAAGAAATAGTTCAATTCAAATTCAATTATTTTAGAAATTAAAATCCTAGTCTTTTTATATATATATATAAAAAAAAGAAGAAAACACGAAACTTGGCTTGATTGATCAATAAATAGTAGGAAAAAATATCTTTCTCTCTCTCTCTCTTTCTCTATTTTCAGTCGAGACGAACACGAAATATTTTGGACCGCGAGTATTTCATTCAAAGGTTGTGTAAAAATATACGATACCCAATTACTCTCCTGTATTCCCAAAGCGACTTCTTTCTGTATCTATCGAAACACTGTTTAATTAATCCAAGATGGATTAGTGTTTTGTACACAGATGGGATTAGGAGAGTAAAGCAAATCCTATTGAGGCGGACCACCCATCATGCCTATCGGTGGCATTCCTTGAATTCCATATGGACCTTGCGGTGGTCCTTGAGCTCCGGACATTGGCGAATGTAACTGCATTGCTGGACTTTGAATTTGTTGCGTCGATGTCACTTGTCCCCCTCCCATCGAGCCAACAACTTGCTGGAAATTTAATTTTGTAATTAAAAAAAATTTTCCCATTTATTTATTTTTTCTATTTATTTTTTTTCTATTTATTTTTTCTAACTGTTGTATATTTATTTTACTTACCTGAGTAAGCACTGGTGGTTCCGATGGTAGAGTTAAACTAGCCAGAAGATCTCGAACAGCTGGAAAAATGGAGCATTCCGAATGAATCGTTGTATATTCGGCAAATCTCTTTAAATGCATCGATGCTGCGCTTATCCATGGACCACCCGCGTCTCTCTTCTCAGCGAGACTCAATATATTTGTCGTTAAATCGTAAACCAATGGCAAGACCAGTGACGGCGGTTCGCCTTGATATGGAACACCAATTCTTGTTATTTGCAACTGAAATCGAAAAAAACGGGTATTTGCCTTTGAATGATAAAAATTCAAAAAAAAAAATGAATACTTTCATTAATTTAATACTCACGAAGAAAAGTACACGATTTTTGCAAATTAAGACAGAAGCGGTGCCAATTGGAATCAGGGGCAGAGCAGACGGAGGGACGCGCAAACACCACTGAACCGACCATTTTAATTGCTGCTGTTGCACCAACGAAGGCACCAATTCAAGTTTCATTATTTGAATAAAATCTTTCAAAATATTAAACGGCAAATTCAGCATTTTTCCAAATCCATTCAGTGCATTTGGCTTGTAAGGTGGAGCCGCTGCTCTAGTATCGAAGAATTTCTCAAGAATCTACAAAAAAGAATCAAATATTCAATATAGCATTCTGAATTTTCGAAAATTTAATAATATAATTTTCTCACCTGTAATTCTTCGAGTGTCCACTGGTCCTTATGCTCGACGACAGGTTGAACTTTTATATGAAGCGATTGCAAATGCTGTGGATTTAATCCAACTCTACATTGTAAAGTGTCAACTTTAAAATGCACGACTCCTGGTTCAGTACTATTGATAATTGTCAACTAAAAAAAAGTGGATGAAAAAAATATTTCAAATGAGAAAATTGTCAGGAATGAAAAATAAAAAATTAGATATTTAGGACTCACGGATTCGTCGGTTTGAATGAAACGTTGCAATTGTCGTTTCATGTAAACGCAACCGAGGAATCTCTCAAGGGGCGACATGTCCGGCCCGGGAAGACCTGATGGATGTCCAGACGGAGCGCAGAGTAATTCGAGTGCCTCGTGGGTTAGGAGTGTTGGCACTGCACCGGCCCACGATCTCTGGGGAAGAACACGCGACAAATGATTCACGGCCTTGTGCTCGGCTGCTTGAGGACTGTGTAGAGCGACGTGTCCTGGACTTTGACCGGGTCGCGCAGGCGATGGTCGCGGTACACTCGGCGAACCAGGCCAATTGGACGCCGCTGGCGAGGCCATACTCTGTGACGCCGGGAAAGGACTCCCGTCAATGTGACCTGAAATGCGAGAAATAAATAATTTCCCAGAAAAAAAAAATCGCTTTTGAAAGTTTTTCCAATTGTTCGAATTTTAATTCGAATGTTCGAATGTTATTTAAAAACGGAATGTCGTCTTTTTACTGTACCAGTTTGCATAAATGAACTGGCGGGTGAGTGTCCGACTTGAACGTTACCACAAGGACCCGGAGACGAGGTTGGCATGAGGCCCGCGGGACTTGGAACGTGCATTTGATTCAGTGGACTATTCGCAACGAGTCCCGATCCTGGCGACGGATGGGGCAGCATATTCGGCGTGTTGGGCGGCAACGAAGGTGGCGAAGCTAAATTAAACGACGTCGCTGGACTGCTGCCGAAACTCTGATGTTGACTCGCCTTAAAGAAAAAACAGAAAAATTAAAGGACAAACAACTTTTACATAATTTTCCATTTCTATTTGCAATTTCGATTTTCAATTTTCATGTATGAAATTGAATTTTAAATTAAAAATTGCATCATCTAATAGTCACGAACCTGTGAAATATTCGCCGTGTGGGGACTCGCGGGCGTATGAGGATTGCTTCCAGACGGAGGCGTCAACGGTGGATGGAATCTGAGATTGTCTCTCTGCTGCGCTGGCGACTGAGGTCCACCTCGATGATGTCCCAAGAAACCAACATTTCCACCTCCTTCACTGTCCATTGCCACCGGCGAAGGTGGATTATCATCCTCCGATTGCGATCTCCGCCGATAAACCGCGCTCTCATCGACATATTTCGACAAGAAGGTCTAAAAAAACAAAAAAAAAATTAATTTTCAATCCCAATTTGCTGTTTCTTCATAAAAGAAACTATTTTCCCACTACCTTCAATCCCTGAGTGGGCGTGAATTCATCCACAACATTACTGCGATCAAAACGACTGTAAGCTCCATCGCGAAGACTCACGAGTCCTCCACCCCGAAGTCTCAATTCCAAGCAATACATTCCCAAATACGCAATTCTAACAAGACCCACGCGTTGCGGCATTATCGTGAATGTTTGCACCGGAATTTGCGGTCTCTGTTGAAAATGAAAAACAAATTACATACGAAAAATATTTAATTTTACCTAATATTTTGAAAAAAGGAATTCAGAAAAATACTCACGGAATTGTGAATGCACAATTGGAGGATCGATGGTAATTTGCTAATTGAGGTGAGAGGTTGTAGTGTTTCATTGAGAATGTGAATAATTTGCGCCAAATTTCGTTGTTGATTTAAATGCGCTTCCAATTGTTCTTTCATAATCGAATGTGCATTCATTGTCGTATTACAAGGACTTTTACCGAAAGTTAATTTAAAAGCCTTGTCTTTTGTACTCCATTGTACTGTGACAGTTGCTCCTCGATTTGCTCCATAGGCAATCACTAATTTACTGTAATTGTAGGACTTAATTGTCACCATGCTGCGTAAATTATATTTCTCTGCAAAGAAAAAAAAACATTTAGTCTTTTATTATTCCTGATTCAAAATAAAATCTTTCCTGCTTCGAAGAATAAAAATTGAAATATTACTATTTAAAAAGAATTTACCGATTGTCACATTATTTCCCTTTAATTTTTTCCCCCCTGCTTCGAAGAATTGAAATTGTTAAATTGAAATGTTACTATTATGAGACAAATAAAAATTTTCGTTACCCATTTTGATGTATTCGGCGAGATCGTGAACGATTGTATACAAATGAACAATTTGGGCCCAATCACTCAATAGTGAATCGACGGTTCGATTTATATTCTCTGCAGTCAACATGTCGTATTGAAAGTAAACAGGTCTTCGTAGTCCTAGAGATGGTAAATTTTTTTTTTTTTTTAAATAATTTAATACAATAATTAGTAAAATTAAATATTAAAATTAAAATATTTAGTAAAATACTTTTTCATAAAATCGAATGGTCGAAGAAAAAAAAGAAGAGAAAAATACCTTGTTCCTTGGGATGCGTGCTGGAGAGAGGACTTCCGTAGAAGACGAATTCAGCCATCCAGGACTTGGCCATTCCTTTCGCTTGGACTCTTATCGCGACACTCAATAATCGTTTAAGGAGCGCGTGCCATGCAGAACTGGTGGCAATATTTGGAGATGGTGCTGGCAATTGGACCAATTTTAACACCAAAGCAGTCGCATGTGCCTCCACCTGAAGACCCTGATGCGCAATCTCTCTCTTTGTGAGCTGACAAGAAAAAAAATTTTTTTTATTAAAACCAAAAAGATTTTTTTCATTCAAATATACTAAATTTTCAACAATATTTTCTAAGAACTCGAATTGAAATTATTTTCTTTTTTCTCGAAAGGAAAAATATTAACTATTACCTCTTGCGCCAACGTGACAAATGGAATTCGCTCGTCACAAAATGCCACAACGTGCGCTAATTCAGGAATAAAATACGCTGGCAATTTTGGTCGTCGATTTTGCGATGTACCAGTGACGTCAGTGCGTCCACCACTCGTTCCACTACGCCGTTTATTGCTGCCCTTCTCCACCACTTCTGTAATGCACCCCCCATCTTGATCATTATTCCCTAAAAAATTCGCCCATTAATCCCCTAAAGAACAGCAGACACCACAAAGGAAATACCAAACACAATGTTTGCCAGATGTTAATAAAAATTGACGTTAAATTCAATATTCTGTGAATTAGTTCAAAAAAATGGGTGATTATTATTATTATTATTATTTTTTTTTTGTTAGAAGAAGAAAAAGCAAGTTAGGAAAAAGCGTTATTTACAATTATTAATTATTTCTTCTACTTTTTTTTGTGTTTAATAGTGTTGTTTGAAGATTGGAATGTTTTCTCCTTACCACTGTCGACACTTGTGAATGGTCCATGGGTCGTGACAAATGTATCGAATTCAATGAGACTTTGTACTTTGAGATACATTTTCGAATTTGAGACTTTGTACTTTGAGATACATTTTCGGAATTTCTGCCTCGATACTGTCGTCATGTGGATCGCCGTCAATTGAACTGTGTTTTACGACTGCCATATAGAACGAGCATTCAATTTCACAGGGCGACGATTCTTTCTCCTTGAATGTCACGACCTAAACGATTTTAAATTACATCAAAATTATTAAATATAAAAACTTTTCCGTATTTTCAAAATACAAGAGATTTTAATTTAAAAAAAAAACGAAATCCTAATTTTTCGGGATATTTAACGCCATGGAATAAAAAGTTAAAACTCACGAGAATAATTGCCGGATGCCGATGCAATTGAATAAACATTCGATGTTTATTGATTTTCGACATTGGATGATCCGAATGGTACAAAAGTGGTAAACGTTCATGGGGCGTTGCTGGCAAATGCTGCAAAGTTTTCTCACATCTTCTTTGAGTGATCCAGTATCTAAAGAAATACACAAAAATAATTTAATAATAATAATTTTCAATTTGGTTAAATTCTACAATAGTTAAATTAATAATAGAAATAGAAGATAAAATGATAATATAAAAATATTTGACCTTAGTTCGGAAATTAAATTCGGAAGACGAGAGCGATCGGTGTTGAGGGCGACCGTAAGTTCAGGAACGAGAGGCGCGTCATATTGCGGAACGTGACACTGAAGCATTCCCGTGTGTGTGTCAACCGTAACCAAAAGCAATTCGGCTCGAAGACACGGTTGCAAGATCGGAATCGATAAAATGGCCGGAGATCCTGCGAGAGTGCCTGTCAAAAGTTTTGAAGAAAAAAAAAGTAGAATAAAAATAAATAAATAAATAATAAATAATAAAAATAAATAATAATAAAAAATAAATTTACATTCAACGTCTTTCAACATAGCTTGAAGTTCCTGCTTCAAATCGAAAAGGCGACTTCGCGTTCTCACGTAAATTGTATGGACGAGAAGACACTCCATTGAAAGTTGATCTGATCTAATCGCCCTGTCAGCTATTTCAGATTCCTATTATAAAAATATTTACAATTAATCTATTTATTAGGTACTCAAGAAGAATATTTTTCGGAAAAGATTTTTCGAACCTTGCTGCCTAGGGAAGGAACATGAACAACCGCCAACGGTCTCGCTGGATCGTGTTGATCGACTTGAATCGTCATTCTATATCCAAGTTCTGATCGTGGATCTTTACTGGTCAATTCCCTGAAAGAGGAAAATAAAAGTTAAGAAAAAAATTACTTCTACTTGAACGAAGATAAAAATCAATGATGAATTTTACCGCCAATAGGAAACGGAGAGACACTTTCCAGGCGTGTATTCATCCACGTGTATGTGATCGTCCAATCGATCGCGAATCAATCGTAACGTTTGAGAGTAAAGAACTTCCAATTGAAGCGATTGACAGAAAAAATGCAAAATGTGATAAACTTCCGACAGGGGATCCGAACTTTCGGCAAGTCTAGCTTGAACCACCTGAATTGAAAAAAAACGGGTATTTTTAACCAAAACAGGGTAAAATTACACTATTTATTATATTTATCAAAAAGAATCAAGACCTGATGAACGTAACGTGTCTGCAGTAAATGAACCAAGGCCTTTCCATCTCCAGTTTCACGATCCGAAACAAGTATCTCAAGTTCCAATAGACGCCAAGGAACGCCTTGACCATCGCCCATAACTGTCAGCGAAACGGAAAATTCTTGCTCAACAAGAAAAGTGACTCTTCCTGCATCGATCTGAAATTAAAATCAACTCTCATGATTCGTTAACGAATTTCAAACAATGGAGAACAGAATAGAAATTCAAAACATACCTTTAAATTTCTCATCTGTGGTAATAAATTCCCAGTTACTAATCGATGCTGAATGACTTGATTCAATCTCTGAAGGGTACTTTTCTTCTCCGACAAAGTTATCGGATCCGGTGGCACTATTCGCTCCTGTAAATTAATTATAATTAAAAACAATTTTTCACAATTTTGAAGCAGGTTTCCGATTTATTTAACGAAACTAACTTTTATGCAAGTTGGCAATCGACTGTAAGTTCCGGTCGTGAGTACTTCAACGGCAGCGGGTATGTGAAAATTTGGAAGTCTCGCGTGAACCAAAGTTTCACGTGCCATTCTCGCCAGCATGTCCGCAGTATCGACAAAAAGAAGCGATTGTTTATCCAAAAAGGCCATAATCCGCTGTATAAAAATTGATAAATACCAAAATTACAGACTTGTACAAAAACTACCTAGTTTTTAAATTAATTAATTTAAATTAAGAAATTAATCAAACTCACGGCTGATTTGTCCACTTTCGATGCGCTATTTGCCCATTTTACCAATGCCAAAAGTCGTACGAACAATTGTCGCGTTCTTGCGGCAAAATTATAAATTTCTATTTTCCTCTCCATGTCAGTCTTTCTGGGGAGTCTGAAAATAAAATTCGAAACTATTGAATAACTCCAATTTTGACATAAGATAGAATTTTATTTCTCATGTGATTCTAAAATTAACGATAAGAATAGACATTTTTTTCTGAAATTTCACTTACAATTCGGCGAGAACGGTCAGTTCGTGATAAGTTCGTTGAATTATAAAATCAATTAGCATTCCTAATGATATGGAACCTCCTCGATTTCCCTCCTGTGGGATATTATTTGCCACAGGAGTTTGATGACCTTCCAATGGAACTGGTGACATTTTGAACCACGGGCTCCAAATTTCTTTATTAATTAAATATATATTTTTCTATCCAAACGCTAAAACATTCTGAAATAATTTCTAAATTTAATATTGTTTTGTCATTTCTCAACGATATGCAAAGTATAGAAAAAAAGACCCATTGAATATTTATAAACATACGGAAATTACTTCATTTAAAATATATATTTTCCGAATTATGTCAAATTTGAGAATAGAAAAAAAACAACTTTCAATAAAATATATTATTCTTAAAAAAACTGATAAATATATAGAAAATCGAGAAAATCTGTCAGAAAACCTAACCTCTTTATGAAAGGGTTTCTAAAGTCCAAAATTTACTAAATAAATACAGTAATAAAGTTTATAATTCTTTATATAAAAATGGACTAAATAGAATAAAAATTGTAATTTCTGGCGTAAAATTATATATACGAAGATGTGTGTTAAAAAATATACTATCGGGACGTATTCAATTACCGGGAGAAATTAACAATTGTTTACTGAATAAATCTTAATTGTGAGAACGAAAAAGTGAGAATAGACACTTAAAGGAGAAATAATTCATTATTTTATTGTTTTTACCTGAAGAAGCTTAATTATTGTTTCATCAAATACAAAAAACCGATAAACAATAACCCACAATGCCTTGCACATTCACTGTGTGACACACACACACACCCAAACGCTCTACTTTTCATTTTGCAACGTTGCCACTGTCAGGAGTGGAGCATTGTTGCCACATTACCATACACTTTAAATTTGGCGACTATTCAAATAAAAGTAGGTTTAAATATTTTTTTATATTATTTTATAAACCTAATATCCGTATATAAATAACAAAGAAAATGATTATTTTTTATTATTATGGTAAATTCAATTTACAATTTACATAATATATTTTGAAATTTTCCGGGTTTTTCAAACACAACTAGCGCCATTTTTGCGTCTGCGCACTAGCAATAAAAATGTGACATTTTAATTTTTTTGAAACATTTTTAACACTTTTTGCATAAATAATACAACTTTATAATCAAAAATTACTGTTTAGAATATTCCGTTATGTTTTGTTTTATTATATGATTAGAATTTGTTATTTCAATTTTGTTTGTATTTAGAATAAATAGAATAAATTAAGAAGTTTGGTTTCAAGGTAAAATGTGTCGTCTGCTAGATGCAAAATTTGACATTTGTTAAATGTTGACATCCAAGAAGTTATTAATTTAATGCAAATGGTTTAAATATTAGCAAACTGTCAATTGAGCCAATTATTTGGAAAAAATTATCGTCTCATATTCATAATTATATTTAACAAAAAAAAGAAAACGTAAGTTCGTCAACTATTTAAAAACTCATTGCATGAATTTGTTTAAATTTTAAAATTTTACCTTTTAAATTATTCAACAGGTAAACATTGATGAGATTGTAAGAGGATTCCTTTTTAAGTATAGAAATAATATTGCAGAAAACAAAAATTGCAAAAATGGTCCTAAGTGAAGGTCCAGATCTCGAGAGTATTGGTTGTGGTTTTAATGCTTTTAAAGAAATTGATGAAATTAATTCACTAATTAAACAACTGAGAGAGACAGATTTACCATTTCGAAATGTAGAAAAGAACAGAGAGCAATTTAAATATATTTTAACTCAATATCAAAATCAACCACATCTTTTGGATCCGTATCTCGAAAATATTCTCGATCCAATGTTGGAAATTGTGAAAAATGAAAACATTGCTGACAGTGTGAAGCACAACGTTTTCAAATATTTGTATATACTTATGTCGGTGAAAACATACAAGAAAATTGTCACATACCTTCCACACGAGGTAATTGATTTTTTGCAATTTTTTTTCAATAAACCTCTTTGTTTTTGTTTTCTTTTTGTTTTTACTTTCATAGGTGATGGATCTCTTACCGGTTTTGCGAATGCTGGAAAAACAAGATACAACTGACATCGAAACTTGGGAAACACGTTACGTTCTTCTAATTTGGTTGTCGATTATTTCGAAAATTCCATTTCCGCTATCGCGACTAGAAACCGAGGAAAACATGGACCCGGAGAAAACAATTATCGTTAGGTAGAGAATAATTTTTCTCTCCCAATTCTTCTGAATTAATAATAACAACAAAATTTATTCTATTTTCCAGAATTGTGCGAATTTGTCAACTTTATTGTTTCTCAAAAGATTCTTGCTCGATTGCGGCCGTATTTTTAATAGCCAATTTTCTCACACGTTCGGATGTTAAGAAATTATTCCTAGAGGAAATGATCATGTGGTGTTTAAAGGTAATTTTTTTTTTCCGAAGACAAAACTAAATTTTGCCAAAATGTAAATTTTTTTCTTTCAGTGTTTCGAGGAAGATTCATCGAAACATGGATCACTTGCCGTTTTGGCGTCAATTTTAAAGCATTGCGCTCGTGAAGATTTAAAACCCTATACGCAAAAAATTTTAAACTCAATTCTCAAAATTAAATTAAATGACAATCCCGATGTGCTCGTTAGAAAATTCGCCATGAAAGTTATTCAACGAATTGGTAATTTTTGTAATTTCGAAAAATGAATAATTTAATAATGAATAAAAATAAACAATTTTTATTATTGGTAATAAATAAAAAAATGTTTTAGGTTTTGTATTACTGCGAACGAAACTCGCGTCCTGGCGTTATCAGCGTGCGAGCAAATCAATTAGTTTAGTTTCCAGCGTTCCTAAAACAACTGTAATTGACGTTAACATTGAAACAAATAAAACTGAAGAAATGGTTTCTGAAATTGATGACGAGGACATTCCGCCCGTGATAGAGGATATCATTGAGTATTTAATACAGGGAATGCGTGACAAAGTGATAATTATCAGGTACAATTTGACTTCAATTTTAATGTGTGCTTTTTCTAAAAAAATTTTTTTTTCCTCTACTTTTGAAGATGGTCGGCAGCTAAAGGAATTGGAAGAATAACGGCTCGATTACCGATTGATTTGGCCGATGAGGTTGTGGGCTTTGTTTTGAATCTCTTCTCTGGTCGTGAATCAGATTCCGCCTGGCATGGCGGTTGTTTGGCTCTAGCAGAACTTGGTTAGTGTATTTTCCTTTTTGATTTTAATATTAAGGAAATAAAAATTTCCTTTTTTCCATAATGGAAATATTAACGTTTGGGAATATCTTTCATTTTAGGTAGAAGAGGTTTGCTATTACCACATCGATTGAGAGACGTTATTCCCCTTGTTCTTCAGGCTCTCGTTTTCGATGAACCGCGAGCTTATGGATCAGTTGGATCGGTTATAAGAGACGCCGCCTGCTATGTTTGCTGGTCGTTCGCAAGGGCCTTTGAACCTCACGTTCTTCTACCGCACGTTAAAGAAATCTCCGCTACTTTGTTAACAGTCACGTGTTTCGATCGAGAAGTATAACACTTATAATTTAAATATTAAAAATACTATTATTATTATTATTATTATTATTATTATTATTATTATTATTATTATTATTATTCAATATTAGGGAAATTTATTGCAATTGGAATAAAAAATATTATTTTACTTCGTGTTTTTTTCAGATCAACTGTCGACGAGCGGCTTCGGCCGCCTTTCAGGAAAATGTCGGCCGTCAGGGAAATTTTCCCCACGGAATTGACATTTTTACAGCTGCTGATTATTTCGAAGTTGGAGTACGAAGTAACGCCTTCTTAAAAATTAGGTAACTGTCAAGATTTTCTAAGTTTCAAATTCTTTTTCTAAAATAGTTTCGAAAATACTTTCTATTTTTATATATATAAAATTCAGTATTTTTAAAAGAAAAAAAATTTTCTTTAGTGTTCATATAGCGCAATTTGAAGAGTACACGAAACCGATAATTGATCATTTAATTGGAAGAAAAGTCAATCACTGGGACACGTCAATCAGGGAACTTGCCGCCAAGGTAGAAATTTGATTTAAAACGCATTAAATTGTTATATTACCTTTTATATAAAGAAAAGTTATAATGAATTTTTTAAACAATTCTTTTTTTTGGAAGGAAATTTAATTTATTCAATAATTAATTTTCTTTTAAAATGATTTTCAGGCTCTTCACAATTTAACGCCGAGGGATCCGCATTATATGGTCGAGACGGTGATACCAAGTTTATTGGACATGATTGATTCGATCGATTTGAACGTCCGTCATGGCTCGATATTGGCAATAGGGGAAATTCTGGAGGCGCTGTACATCGAATATCGTGACGACATTACCATCACAATTGGTAAAAAAATAACAATTTCTTTTTCTGAAATACCTTTTTTTTATTTTTTTAACCCTTCTGTAATTAAATTATTTCTTTCTAAACTTTAGGTGAAAAGCCCGTGGAACGGATTAAAAAAATGGTGCGTAGTTTTCGAGTTAGAGGGCAATTCAAAGGACTTGGCGGTGAATTAATGAAACAGGCTTGTGCGACTTTAATTAAAAAATGCGCAATTATACATTTTCCGGTACATTCGACAGAAGTCGTTGGTAAATAAATTTTTCCGTTAGCTATTAAAAATTGTTTTTTTTTTCTTTGAAAAAATTGTTTCTTTGAAAAAATACCATCTACTTTTTAAATAAAAAATAACGAAAATTTATTTCCCAGCCGATTGGCAAGATTTACTGGAGGAAAGTTTAAGTCACGAGGTACTTGCAATACGATCAAAAGCTGCTGAATCGCACACGGAATTTTTCGCCGAATATTACACAATGAATTACGCTGATGAAAATACACGCAGTGTGATAATAAATCGCTATTTGGGAAATTTACACGCGGGCAATCAAATTTTACGAATTGGATTCGCCCAAGCTATTGGTAAAAAAAATTTTTTTGAATACTAAAATTAAATTCATTTCAATATTACAAACATTTGAGAATGTAATATTTTTTAATTACATATTCGAAAAATGTTCCCTTTTTGTCAATTTTTTTTCTTTAATTTTAGGACACTTTCCGCTTTTTGTAATTAAGGAGAGGACGGAAAATATAATAGAAGCTTTGATAGCTTGCACTCAAATAACGGATGAAACGGCAAAATGGGCCGAGAGTCGTAAAGAAGCTCTTCATTCGCTGACATTGGTTTGTCAAACACTTGGCGTTGAAAATTCCGGTACGTTTTCGTTTATTTTCTAATTTACAATACGTATTTTTACTTATTATTCTTATTATTATTTTTTTAGACCTAGACATCGAGTGTTTCAATATTTTTCAAAACTGTTGTTAATTGTTAATTGTTATGATCAATTAACTCTCAATTGCTTTTTTTGTATTTTAGATACGTGGAAGAGATTCGTTAATCAATTGTACGATTGTTATTTACTGGCTCTCAAAGAATACACGACGGACAGTCGCGGGGATATTGGCGCTTGGGTTCGGGAATCTGCAATGACGGCAGTTAATGTAAGAATTAAAAAAAAATTCCCCTTCTTCTGTTATTTAAATAAAATATTGAAAAAATTTTGACCTTTTTCCTTTAAATTCAGGTGTTGACAAATTTAGTATCACAGGCGAATCTTTCTGGAATGCTCACGGAAAATTTAATGGCAAATATCATCGGTGGAATTGCTCAACAAGCTGTTGAGAGAATTGACAGAATTCGTGCTCAAGCTGGCGCAATTTTTAATTCTCTAATACACAGGTAAATTTTCGCAAAAAAGAATCAAAATTCCAAATAACAAATTACACTATATAAAAAAAAAACTAATTTTTTTTTCCTTTTTCTAAATAGCGATCCACAATTGCCAAATATTCCCTATCATGAGGAATTGAGGAGAATTTTCCCCACTGAAGATTGCAGGGATATTGACTGGAAAATGGAGGCAGTGACATTTCCACGTTTTATAAAAATGCTAAAATTCCCCTCCTATACGGACAATCTCCTCAGGGGGATAATATTCAGCGTTGGTGGTGTCACTGAATCACTGGTGAAATACTCAAGTTTCTCGTTATATTCCTATCTTAAAGAAATTGATGACGAGGAACTCAAGGAACTCGTGAATAAAATTCTCAACATTTTTGAGGAAAGTCACAAGAACGAGAGAATGATTAATTCAATTCTTGCATTCTTGGATCGTCTCCTTAGTTCAGGGAGTATACAAAGTATTCTCGACGACATTGACAGTGAAATCCCATCAAGAATGCTGTGTCTTTTGAAAAAGGAAATGAAGGTCATGCACAATACGACAATGATCACCAACAGTATCAAAATTATTTGTCAATTACTTCAGGTACGTAAAATGTATAAATTTGCAGAAAATTAAAATTTTCCTTCTGATATATATTTTTTTTGTTTTTCCTCAGGTGAGAAGTTCTGTGAGTAAAAAAGCATTCGCCCACTTGAGTCTTTATTTGTGCAATAAATTCAAATACTTGAGAAAAGCAACAGCGACGAGAATTTACGAGGCACTCACGCTCTATGGAGAAGACATGGATATTACCGAACAAGATCTCGCGAATTTACTCACGGAATTAAATGCCACCGATTGGGAGAAACCTGTCGAGGATTTGCGACCGATAAGAAATCATCTTTGCGAATTAATGAAAGTTCCCGCGCCTACTCTTCAAACGAAAGCACAAAAATAGTGAAGTATTTCTTGAAAAAAAAAAAATTTACTATTTAGTGAAAAAACAATTTTTATTAAAAATCATTTTAATGTAAATGTTTCACTTTTTCTTCTTGCAAACATTTAACTACGTTCAATAAATATTTTATATGATTTTTAAACAATGATAAAATTTATTTAATTTAAATGAAAATTTTAATTCGTTTTCTTTTTAATTTCTTGAAGAAATATTTATCATTTTCTAACAATTATCATTCAGGTACATTTGTGACGTTTGGTGATTAAATACAGTCTCATTAATTGGCAAATTATTCAGAACGTGATGTGCTAATAATTTTGCCTCACATTTACCAGTTGCCCACCAATCGTGCCATTTATTGTTTCGATTTACTTTTTGAGTGAGAGCATTCAATGGTTGTGAGCAATTCAATTGTTTTTGGGTCATAATATTTTTTTGAGTATGATTATTATAATGACCACTTACCGCATTGCAAACGTGGCATTCAAATTCATTGAGACTGTCGAAAAAATCGAAACCTCTTGGTTTGTTTCGATACAAATTGAGAAGTCGCCCATTACTCAGAGAGGTAAATTTGTCAATTAATTTGTGTGACAAATATTCATTGTACAATGTTTCATTCGTTGATAATTTCTCAATGAATTTTGCCAATTCCCTTGGACCGGGAAAATCACGAACTGAAATTGCCGATTTTTCATTTGGTAGCCAATCCTAAAATGAAGAGAAGCAATATTGAAATTCGTTTTTTATTTTTAAATTCTTTTTTCTTGTAAAAAAATTTTTTCCTTGAATATTTACCTTGAATGAAGGCGAACCATAATAAATCGGAATTGAACCGACAATGAGCGGTCGCCATAATTTCTCAGTAATGTAATCCTCACAATCAGCATTTTCAAACGCCAAAGTGAATTTATATTTCGCGACGAAGGTGTAAAATTCGTCGTCATACAAAGTGCGAATATGATCAATTTGTAAACTGCAACAAACGGAAAACATTTTTTTTTTTTTTTGAGAAAAATTAAAATTTATAATTAAGCAAATAATTCATGAAAATAGAAAATTTAGTTTTTTAAAAAAAGTTTTTTTTTCCCAAAAATTGGAAAAGTTTACCGTCAATTTTTTTGTGAGAGAATAGAAAAATTACAATACCTTTCTGGGAATTTTCGATTATTTAAACAAACACCGTAAGAATCGACTCGAATGTATTTCATCAATTCAGAAATATAGTCATCCCTATCATTCGTCGTGTCACAATTCGATTGAATATAAAGCAACGGCGCCAAGTCTTCCTGGGACATTAAAACCTCTTTCTTCTCAAATGGAAAAAAGAATTTCGTGCCTGTCAATTAGAAACTAAATTCACTTTTTCTTTTTTTTACAAATAAATAAACAGAAATAATTTTCTTCTTATTGAAAAATTTTCCTAAAAAAAATCATACCATTTAGTGGAAAAATATTTACTTGTTAATTCATCGATTCCTGGAATTTGTGACGAAATAACGTCACTGTAACGACTGAACGTTGACGAAAAATTGAACAAATTTAAAAAATCCTCGTAAACAAGTATTGGATTATTACGAGGCGATTCTTCGTGCAATAAACCCCATTGTACATGTTTTGCCCTTGGAATTGGCAAGTGACGATATTCCATAGTACTGCCATAAAATATAATCGCCTGAAAGTGAAAATTAAATTTTATTTGCGAAAACAAGTAATGAAAGGGAATTAATTAAGGAAATAATCAAAATAAATTTCAACATAGAGGAATTAATTATCATTTGAGAAAATGTACCTTAAGAAAGGAATGTGACAAAAAAGATTGATCCTGCGTAAAATAACATTTAAATTGTCCACAATTTTTGAAACCATTGTGTCCAAAATCGTTCCACCATAAGATAATCGGTTTCTTAATATCTACGGAATTAAACAAATTAATTAATTAATTTTTTTGCTCTAAAATACAGCATAAATTAAATTTACCTTATTTTCATCCAATTGTTTAAATTTTTTAATTTTGTAAAACTACAGTGAATTTTACCTTCGAAATTTGAATTCATCGCTGGTTCATTTAATAACCACATCTGCAAAAAAAATTATAATTTAATTTTCTCTATATTTACTGTAAGCATATTAAATAATTTCTATGGTTATTTTTTAAAAATGTTGATTAGTGACAAAATCAAAATATAGAAAAAATAAATAAAAATTTAATGTCGAAAATAAAATTCATACCTGAATGAAAGTTATTATTAAACCAGCAAACATTAGAATGCAAAAACTTGTTCTTCGATGAAACATTTTATCACAGTTAATGACTAACGTCGTTCTTTTTTATCAAAAGTTTGACATCAAGGCTCTTTCAAGTTCTGGTAATAAAACAAATCAGTTATAAACGGTAATTTTCTCTCCTCTCTTTGAATATTTCTTTCGAATAATTATGTTTTTTCTAAATTTTCTCTCTCTAAAATAATGATAAGTAAATTCAAAAAGAAAAAAGTCAGAACTACCTAAAATACACTACATCACAGCGATATTTTATTAAAAAAACAGATGATATTTATAATTTCTTGATTTAAAAACAATAAATAAACCTTTCGTTTGGTAGAAAGAAATTTTACACAAACTGAGCGAAAAATACTGATTAAATAAAAACTCGCGCACATCTCTCCCACTCAATTTCTTTTTTTTAATCAAAATCACTACTTTCAACATGTGCCGAACTTGTTAGAGTTGCACATATATATATATATATTTACAAAATTATAATGCTTTGTTTTATCATTTAGCAACATTGAGCAAATATGCCACGTGGAAAGTGTCGCTGATTGGTACATTTGGTTTTCGCATCTATTTTAATTATTCAATTATAAATTTGAAAATAATTATTGTTTCTATTTATAAAAAAAATATATATATATTATAAAATTTTAAACAAAAAAGTCTAATAAATAAATAAACTATTTTTCCATTAACTGTCACATATTGTAAATAAATAAAATAAATAATAGACCATACGAATAAATATCATTTGCTATTATTTATAATTTTTCCAGATCTCAAATGCATGCCGGATGAATTCTGCAAAGAGGAATATTATTTTTAAAATATAATAAAATAAAAAAAAATGTATTTAAATTCTTGTTAATAAATTTAAAACAAGAGGAAATATTTTCTTCCAAAGATAAACTTTTTTCCAAAGATAACTTTTCAATTTTAAAATAAAAAAAAAAAAAATTTACCGCAACTGGAGCATTGTTTGATTTTTCATCTTTTGACACTTTGCTGAGCTGTTTCTCTAAAGTTCGATTGATACCCAACAACTTTTTCGTTGTATTTTTAAAATAAACTAGTTGTTGGTAGATTCTACTACAAAATAAATATTTAAATAAATTTTGTAAAAAAAAACTTTTGCAATTCTTTAATATAGAAAAAGAAAATTTATCATTTTTAAATGGACATTATAAGATATCAAATTATTACTCTCGTCTGAAGAAATTTAAATTGAATTAGTGTATTTTAGTGAAATAAAGTTTCAAGAAATACGTACTTGTTTTTCATATTTAATTGCTCCTCGAGCGTTTTAATTTTATTGTGGAGAATATTATTTTCCTCTAATGCTGAATCATATGAAGGAAAATTTAAGTAAATTCTTCTCTTAATTTTACATATACACCTACACTGTGGACAAGTGCTGGAGCTGGAAAATAAATTCATAATGTACGTTATTACTAAATATTCTAACATTTGTTATAGTTTAATTAAAGAACATTAATTTCGATTTTTGAAAATGTATTTAAAGTAACTAGAATTGACCTGATATTTCGAAACCACATCACATCTGCAATATATTTATTGTAGAAAAGAATAAGAAAAAGAAGTTATAGTTTAATGATGTGCAAATTTAATAATTTTTTAATTAAACAAAAGAAATACCTACACTTTACACCAGTCCTTTATACACGAGGAATGGTACAAATGTCCACATTGTATTGAATATACTTGAGACGATTGAAGATAGTCTGAACATATTACACATATTGGATTCATTTTTGATAAAACATTCTTAAAACACTGTAAAATTAAACAAATTAAACAAATAATCAATGTAATCAATCAACGCAACAATCGCAATCTTAACCTCAAATGCTCAACAGGTCTTTTAAACCTTTTGAACTTAGTTTGAAACTATACCGGTAGAGGCGACACTGAATTCTCAGCGCCAAATTCAAAAGTTAATATCAACTTTCTTATTATTCATAAAAATAATAATAATAATAATGTATATATTTATTTATGCCCTGCAATATGGAAATATTTACTTTTAGGAAACTACGACCTTAAAATTTATAGGACACATTTAGAAAAATAAACTTATTTATTATCGGTAGATATCTTGAATGTCGTATTTATCATCATGTAATTAATAATTATTAGTACAGTTTTCATCAACTGGTGGCGCTCTGCATTTTCCTTTTTATTTTCTTAAAAAAAAAGGTTATAACAGTGTGTTCTGTGTTGTTTACAATTTTTACTGCGGTATTTGTTTTTTGCATTCACACACCCTTGTAAAGAAACGTAAAAATTATTTTCACCCAATAAATTCATAAATGTAATTCACGTGTTCATATGTACTCTAAAAATGCTTAATCAAGGAAATCAAATTTTTCACACAAATATTGACACGGACACTTATGTGCAACCACTTTTAAGTCGTGTTTTAGAAACCCAAAAATTTGGTAAATTATGTTTCCTTTATCAAATTTCGATCTTGAGATTTGTCAATCAGTCTATTTTAATTTTCATCCATTACAATTATTTTATATATAACTATTTTTTTAATTTCTGTACAATATTGACACAGTTTTAAAAGGTCAGGAAATCAATATTTGAAAATAGTCACAGAAAGTGAATTTTTATATGTTAATTTTATATTATTATTATTATTATTATTATTATTATTATTATTGTAGAAAATAAAATAAGTTTTGGAATATTATTTTACTTACGGTTGAATGAAAATGTTTGTTTATTATTGTTTTTCCCCACAGGTCCTTGCAGACGTCCGATATTAATACACGATTTAAAATCCAAAGATGGACTTAAGTGCGACTGCATCGAATTGGTGGTGCCTTATGCCGATATAAAATTAAAATGGACTATTCTATTTGATTCAGAATTTCCCGAATTGGGTCCGGACTTCATCTTCAATGATGATTTTCTCTCGAATCCTGATGTCAATTCCTTAATAGAATACGTTCCTAGTTTACACACCTGGAATTACTGTGACAGTAATTCATTACTCCTTGTTTTGAAAGAACTCCTGGCGTACTACAAAAAAAAGCAGGTACTGAAAAATATTTTTAAAAAAATTTTATTTAATAAATAATAAATTAAAAAAAAATTATACATGAACAGATTGAATTGATAAAAAATCGTTGCCCGGAGAAATTGCATTTCGAATACGAGCAATTAATACAAATCGTCGATGAGGAAAATGTGGAGGTGATAATTATAAACAATGGAATGAAATTTTCTGAAGTGAAATTCTTCATAAAATTACCAATCGATTTTTCGAGAATTCCTCAAAAATATAAACATCATGTTCAAAGTGATGCTGTATTACTATTAGTAACGTTCTCGGGATCGGATTATTCAAATGTCGTTCCTACATTGCATTTGACGAAAACAATTGAAAACATTCTTGGCAATCAGGAAAATTTGACGATACCTCCCTATCCATGTCAGAATGGACTTTTAATTGACTATGTTCCAATTATCAAAACTTTCCTCAAGGAGAAAGTAATTATTACCATTTTTCTTTGTTAAATAACCAAATTTTTCGAAAAGCACAATATTGGCAATAAATTATTTTCAATTTCAGGTAGAGGCGTTAATTTCCAATTGCAAGAGAAAACGGGACTTTATATCGGCATTGTTAATTGTTTTACGTGGCAGTATTATTGAATATGATGCACTCGACTTTAATCAAGCGACATTCCTCGTTGAGAAGAAGGACTTTCATTTCTTCATACATTTCCGTATACCATCAGGATTTCCAAGAGAAAGGCCAGAAGTTGTCATGGAAAGTGCGTATCATATGGACCAATCCGGCAAAATGATTACGCAAACGATTGTCAAATTTCCCTACAATCATCAAACGGATTCTCTACAGATGGTTCAAACGATACTTAAGTACATCGAAGAAAAGGAAGTTGAATCATTCCAACAGATGTGCACCATGAAAAATCGTTTTTAATTCCTTAAATTTTCATCCTATCGACATTCTACCATATTATTGAAAATATTTTTCTTTTGTCGTTTTTGAACACAATTAGTGTAGAAAGCACTCGCCTTGGAAAAAAAAATAAAAGGAGAGAAATAAAGTCAATTGACTCAAATGTAAGATACAATTATAATTTATAAATTTACATTTACAAGGCTTATAGTATTAACTTTAGTTTAATATTAAAATAAACTTACGCAGCATAACACTATATTGGATATTCAATGGCCCACACTTGACCCCCTTGCATAGTCAATCAACAAAATTACTTCTCTAAGAGCAGTTATACACATCGGTAGGTTGAATAAATTTTCCATTAAAAAAATTATTTCCTGCCTATTATTTAAAAAGAAAACAGGGCAAAGAATTATAGTAATTTTTAACCCAATGGCAAGAAAAAATGTTCTTTTAAAAACAAAAAAAAAATCATCGAATAAGAGTTGATTGACCCCGCGAGATATATATTTATATATCTTTTTTAACACTAATAAAAGATCTGCCTTTCGTACTTTACAAGAACTGGTCCTGTTTTTCTCACATACTAAATCTTCTTAAATTTTCAAAATTTCTTTTCATTTAAATTGTTTTCTTCTCCGTACTTAAGTAACGACTTATCCGTAATATTTAAGTCCTGCTGCTGATTTTTAAGATAATAAAAAATAATAAAACTCGAACTATCGATTTTTTTTTGTGTTGTCAAATATCAAACAGCAATAAATTATTCCATTATTAATAAATATATATATATATAAAAAAAATTCTTTGCGAATCAAAGTAAAAGAGGTCCTTCAAGTTAAAAAGAAAAAAAAAAAAAAAAAAAATGGTTGAAAGTATTGAAAAAAAAAGTTACCACATTTGGACACACATATTGCTTTGGCTGTTTTCGCGTGAATTTGAAACAACGATTCGTTCTCAAACGTACTCGTCGTGACACCTCGATCAAGATAAGCTCATGTCAAGCATCACATTCGATTCCTCTAATGCCGGTAGGGGCAATTCATTCTTCTCCTCCTCGGTCCTTGCGTCCGACAATTTTAGGAACTTGATTACTTTCTCTGTGGCGGCGATTCCACAACTGCTCACCTCGTTCTAAAAAAAAGAAGGAAAATTCCCCTTTTATAGTTCATTGAATAAACACAAAAACAATTTAAATTCCAAATGGAAAATATTTCTAAATAGTTCAAAAAATGTTCCTATTTTTTTTTAAATAAACGAAAACAATTTAAATTCTAAATGAAAAATATTTCTAAATAGTTTAAAATATTTTGGAAAAATAGTATTTCTTTTTAATAATAATTAAAGAAAAATTACCGATGCCGTTAAATTCATGAAATTGAAGAACTTTTGAAGAACAGCGATCATGGTACTAAATGTGTTGTCCGGTAGTAAATTTCTAACCAGAGTTTCATAATCCTGAAAATATAAAATAATTAATTAAATAATTAATTAAAGTAATTGTTAAAGTATTTATCTAAATTCAATCAATTTACCTTATTATCCATAACTAAATATCCTAGTAAAAGTACAACATATGCACCAATCAATGTGTGCTCCATGTGTCTACCTGCTTTTTGTAACACTAAACAGAAAAATACCAATAAAATTTAATAATACAATTTAGAAAAAATATATGCACAAATTAAAAGAAAAACGAACATTTTGTAACCGTCTCTTCAATAAATTCTTCCTGTGATTTTGTCGTAGTCGATACGGTTTCCGTTTGTTCTGCATCTTTCTTTCCATCAAGAATAGCGTCAGTTTTCTGCTCCTCAGCGCGTGCGAGTTCCTCTTGTTTGTAGAAAAGATCAATCAGCGCTTCCACTCCACTTTCATTATCTGAAAATCAGAAAAAAACAAAATTTCAAAAAAAAATTCTCTTTTTCGTAAAAAAAAAAAAAATATTTGAATTTTTCTCCTCACTGAATTTCTCAAGAGGAAAAGAAAATCGATTACCGTCGAAGATGTGATCAACCGCCGGAGCCTTGGCCTCGATAAGCATTTTCTTGTTATCGTCACACTGCTCCACCAAATTAATCAAGAGAATTAATGCCAACATCATCATGTCGAATCTCGTCTCCTCTGGAATTGATTCCGGTACACGTAACAAAAGATAAAGACTGCATTCCAATACACCGGATTGTGAACCAACTGTTTTACTACCAAAAGCTGAAAATAGGAAACAAAAATTGTTGATAAAAAAAAATAATAATAGTATATGAATTATAAATATAAATAGTAAATAATAAAATTCTGGAATAATTAATGAATTAAACTCACATTGTCTATTAAATCGATGTGTCAGATTAATCAGAACTTTGAGAATAGCAAAAAGACATTCCCTAACTACAGCACCAGTTGAACTCTTATCACTCGGATCTATGATTGGATACATTGGAATTTCCTTCGCGCAAAGTTGATAAAGACTAGCGAGAGTGCTCACCAAAACACCATTATCATATTTTAACAAGTACACTTGATTCTCTTCATTCATATGCGTCACCTACGGGAAAAAATTAAATTATTTAAGAATAAAAAACAAAAAAATAATACTAAAATAACAGCGAGACCAGCGAGACTCACGTTTTCCAAAACGCGCAAACATCGATCGACTTTTCGTAATTTGTCGAGTATTGGATCGCACCATCCACGTGAGATCTCAGTCATATTTATATGTCGATGGCAATCCTTGATTGTCTTCACGATATGCTCCAAACCTCCCAATTCTCTTAATTCCTCCTTGAACCATTCGCCCGCTCGTCTTGACGTCAAACTCAACAGCGTCTCCATTGCCAATTGTCCAACCTATCAAAAATATTAATAATAATAAATAATTAATAATAAATAACTAATTTTTCGCCAAGATAAAAAAAAACTTATCCTTAAAATTAACATTTTCTTAATTTATCCTTGAATCGAAAATAAATACACGATCGTTACGCGCCTTTGTTTTTAATTAAATAATTACGAGGTCTTGGAACAATGAGAAGTTTGAATAAATGTTTAATAATAATAATAATAGAAAAATTGTGTCACGCAAAAGGAGGGAAAAGAAAAATAACTTACAGTGATGTTATCAAGATTCAGGTGTTTCGCGTGTCCTTGAGCTTGAATGTCGGCGCAGAGTTGTCGGACTTTCTCTTTATTTTTTAACAGTTCGGCCCGACTCAATCCACAATCATCGAGAGCATCCTTGTGACTTGCGTCCGATTCTAATAAACTAAGCATCAATTCTAAACAATCGCGATCAAGATCCATCGCTAGACGATCTTGACTTAAAACAAACATAACTGTCGCTGTACATAAACCAAGACTCTGAAAAAAAAAACAACAAAGAATTACATTTTGGTAAAATATTCCCCACTCGTTAAAATTCAAATTCCAATTAAAAATAAAATTAAAAAATTGAATTGAAATTGAAATTAAAATTAAATTTGAAATTAAAATTAAACTTGAAATTACATTGAAATTAAAATAAAAATTGAATTGAAATTAAAATTGAATTGAAATTGAAATTAAAATCGAAAATAAAATTAAAATTGAATTGAAACTGAAATTAAAATTAAATTTGAATTTAAAATTGAATTGAAATTGAAACTAAAATTGATAGATTCAATCAAAAGATTCAATCTAAGATTGAAAAAAGAAATCGTAAAATATAAAGAGACAAAAAAGGCAAAAAAGTTATAAACTTATGGAATAAAATAAGGGGAAATTTTTTTGTAACAATTTACCTGATCCTTCGTTGCGTCGTGAAGGGCTTTGAAAAATTTGGCAACGGTACCATGGGCTCGAACGTGCATTCGAAAAGCTGGAGCCATGCATTTACTCGCTAATCGAATGGCCGAGAGGCAGCGAGTAGCGTTTGGATTGTTTTCTCTCAAAGTATCCAAGATATATTCGACATCGTCGTTGAACTCTTGGAACTCGCCACTTTCTTGAATTTGATGAGCCTTCTTCACGTTCTTAACCACTGTATAAAACTGTGACAAAAAAAAAACAAATTTATTAATACAGACCAAGAAATCTTCAATAATTCAAAAATATTCCAAAAAATTAATCACCAACATTTTTGTTAATAATTTACCATAATTTTCCAAAACAATCGGATCAATATTTGCAAAAAAAAACATCTATTTACAATAATATTGTTTCAACAAAATGGAAAATTTAAATTAAAAAAAAAATACTAATAATTTAAGACCTCATTAAAGCAATTAAATGTCATCCCTGCGAAATTATGATAATTTAACAAGATCACTTTTCCAGATTCGAAGTTAAAATTAGAAACTGAAATCAATAAAGGAATTGTAAGCGGTTACTGACCTTTTAACTATACACTATACAATATTGCAATCAACGACATAGACATTAAAAAAATTATTTAATTTTCCCTTTCAAATAAAAACGAGTTATAAAAAAAATTCCAACTATATATTCTCTTTTTTTTAATTATCAATAATATTTATATAAAAAAAATTATTTCACCAAATAATCAAAATTATTCATAGAATAAAAAAATGTTTAATTGATAAAAATAAACAAAAAAAAAGAAGAAAAAAATGTTTAAAATTAAAATAGACGAAAAAACACAAGTGAAAAATATTAATAAAAATAATAAAAAATTTACAATTATTTATTTGACACGTCATTCATTTTGAATGACAGTACAAATTGGCTAATTTTTTTTTTAGATAATACGATACATACGTAAAATGACTTCTCATTCAGATAATTAATTGAAATGTCATTTAAATAATATATTAAAATACTGACGACGAAGGAGTATATCTTTTTTAATAATAATAATAATAATAATTCTTATTATTAAAATAAATAT